>PVKA01009834.1:0-66695 GCA_004027165.1 Ctenomys sociabilis
TAAATTTGAAAGATACAAGATGTAGACAGTGAATTTTAGAAAAATATTTCTAAAACATATAAAACGAGATTAATAATAGATGGTATATTGTAAAAAATTAGTTACAAACTTAAATGAATAGAACAATAAAAATTTTCTAAAATAAACATGAAGAAGAAAGAGTTTACAGATCAGTGAGATCTAGTTCATTTAGTGCAGTTTAAAAATCAAGAAACTTATATTAATATAATTAGAATTCTCAGAATAAAATGGGATATGCAGTAAATATTTATTTATTTTATTATTAATTTTATTGAGAAATAAATAGCAATGAGACATTTTAAAAACAGATTAATATGAGGCTGGGGAGATGGCTCAGTAGAATACATGTTTCCCTGGAAAACTCAAGGGCCTGAGTTCAATTCCTGGTTCATTCAAAAAAAGAAAAACAAAAAAAAAAAATGATTAGTAGGACAGTTTCAGGAATTAATACATTACATATTGTTGTCTTCTTAGTGGATATTCATAGTAGGTGATGCAGACATGATATCCTGTCCAAACACTATTAGTAAAAATCGTTTATTTATTTTTTATTTTTATTTTTGTTTTATTGAAGTACAAATATCAATGAGACAGTTTTAAAATATATTGACAAGATGGATTTGATAAATTAATACACTGAAAACTGTTTTCATAATGCTTTGGTATCATAGAAGGTGCATACATGATATTATACTTATAGACATTATTATACCTGAAGTCTCTTATCAGTAAATTAAGAGTGTAGCTGTTTGTATATGTTATTTTTTATACATGAATTACATCAAAGATTCAATAATTAATACTTTCTACCTTGTTATTTTCCTAGTGGTTGTCCATTGTACTAGAAGCTGACATAATATCCTGTCCAACCACCATTAGTGCAAATCTTGCCTCTCACAGAATTATGTAAAGCACAGTGTTATCTATCCCAACTGTACAGTTCATACACACATATCTTGATTCTTCCTTTCTATACCCCTTCCTTTGTCTACACCTGTCAAAGATGGGCACTCCATTGTCATTCAACTAATTTAGGTGCCTGGACTCAACAACACAATCCAACACAGTCCAGCATTCCACAATAATAGGGAGTTATCTGAAGAAGTTGTCGATGATAGCCATTTACAGCTCAACTTATTATTATGGCCCTGCAGTGTATACTTCATTTTTATAATTTTCTGCTGCATGGTTAAGAACTAGATAGAGCAAAAACTGTATAGCAACACATGTACTTTATGTTCCTTATGAGGTCAGTGAAGTCCCCTCAGGGTTTATCTTGTAGTCCTGTACCTTATTCTGTAGATCCTTTGTCTGTGTCATCCATGTGGGTGAGTCACAGCCAATGCTTGACCAGTTTGCTCTCTCTGAGAGCCTGAGAGAAAGTTGTCTCTACATGTGACTCTCCCCAGGCACACTATAGAACTTCGATCTCTTTCCTCTGTGGCTCCATACTCTCCTTGTTCAGAAAATTTGGAGCTCACCTGAGTTTCATGATGTTATAGTACAGGTTCTTCTATGTCCTGAGTCTTCACTGACCTTGAAAGGTTAGGGCCAAAATGTTAGCTGGCCTTGTGACTCCTCTATTTCTCCAATTTTGATCTGTGAACTTAGGTTGTTAACCATCCAGAAAAAAAGCTGATTAGTATCCTGCAACATATGTCATTCACTTTGCCTTATCTTACTCAATTGTTTTTAGTTGTTGTACATTTCCATTTGTATTTCTGTTTTTCGCTTGTTATACTAGGGAGACTATACGATATTTACTCATATGTGTCTGGTTTATTTCACTTATGAGTATATGTACAAGTGGCATCCACTTCAATACAAATGTTTCAAGCTCATCATTCTTAATAGCTGAGTAATATTCCATTATATAGAAATACCACATCTTTTCAACCATTAGTCATGTGATGGACATCTTGGTTGTTTCCAAGATTTTGCTATCACACATTGTGCTGCTATAAACATAGGTACACATATGTCACTATTATATAATGTTTTCAGTTCCTTTGGGAAAATTCCCAGTAGGGGGATAGCCGGCTTGAATGGGATTTCTAGTCCTACTGTTTTGAGGAGTTTCCACACCGACCTCCACAATGATTTTACCAGTCTACATTTCCACCAGCAGTGGAGAAGTGTTCCCTTTTCTTCACAACCTTTCCAATATTTGCTGTTGGTTGATTTCCTTATGATAGCCATTCTTTCTGGAGTGAGATGATATCTCGGTGTCATTTTTATTTGCATTTCATGGATGACTAGTGATGTAGAGCATTTTTTCATGGATTTATTTGGTTCTTTAATTTTGTCCTCTGAGAAGTGTGTATTAATCTCCGATGCCCATTTCTGAATTGGGTCTTTAGATTAGAGGGCCCTGTTCTATCTTTGTTCTTTATATATTCTAGACAATAGACCTCTGTCTGATTGCTTATTAGTTAGGATTTTTTTTTCAAAATTTGTGGATTGTCTTTTCACTTTGTTAACAATTTCTTTTGACATGCAAAAGCTCCTTAAGAAGAGCTGATCCCAGTTGTTGATTTTTCCAAGTGCTTCCTATGCAAATATATGTTTGTTCATGAACTCTTTACCTACCCCTATGTCTTCAATAGTTCCTTCTATTTTTCTCTTCCAGGAATTGAGCGTTTCTGTTTTAATGTTTAGATCTTTAATCCATTTTGACTTTAACTTAGTGCATGGTGATAGAGCTGGGTCAAGTTTTAGTTTTTGGCATGTAGAAAGCCATGTTTTCCAGCATCATTTGTTAAAGAGGCTGTCTTTCTTCCATTGAGCTTGTTTAGCCCCTTTGTCGAAGATCAGATGGCTGAGTATGATTGTAGATGCCTCTGCATCTTCTAATGTGTTCCACTGATCCTCAGGTCTATTTTGTTGCCAATACCATGTTGATTTTACCACAATACAGGATTTCAGAAAATGGATAGATATTCCATGCTCCTGGATAGGAAGAATCAACATTGTGAAGATGACCATACTCTCAAAATTCTTGTGCAAATTTAATGCAATCCCTATCAAACTGCCAACAACATACCTCCCAGACATAGAGAAATCATTCCTAAAATTTATTTGGAACCAGAAAAGACCTAGAAAAGCAAAGGCAATCTTGGCCAATAAAGACAAGGCAGGAGGCATCACAATTCCTGACTTTAAATTATAGTATAAATCTTTCTTACATTTCTCTGTGGAGACCCCTGGAGTAGCTAGCAGTCACAGGATATCTGAAGGACTGAGATCCCCATATCACTCAGTGCATTCAGGCTCAAGAAAGAAGCACTACCTACAACCTGCTTTTGCTTCTTTTTCCCTCTCCCTTTGCATTTCAGTGCATATTTTACAATCTTTCTGGGTCCTGGAATTCCACCTGCTTCTTCCTTCTCTTTCTCACATTGTTGTATTCCAATACCTAGACAAAAAAAATCTTGTAGAGTTTCTTCCTTTGCATATCAGTACTCTGCCATCTTTCCGTATGTCAAAATCCACATCACTATCATATTACTAAGCATCAGTGCTCACTGTCTGCTTTAATTTATTCATGAAATAGATGTAACTTCAGTGACCTGTCCATTAGATCCCTTTACTAGCTGTTTTGTTTGTACTGGACACCAACTAATGAGTACTTTTATCTAATTATTTAATAGGTTATAGTACCTTCACAGAAATTTTTTTGGCCTGTACTTCTTTAGGGTTCTATGTTCACCTAGAATAGGCATTCTTATCTATGTACATTTCCTGAATAGTGTACAGTTCCCAATTCCTAGCACTCACTTGATCCCATTTTGACCTCCAGATATCTCTTTTTCTATTTTCATGAAAATTAATTCCTAAGAGGGTTTCAGTGCATCCTACTTCTACTTTCTCTCCAGCAGGCCACAATTCACAGGATTTCTCTCCTTTAGGCCCCTTCCATTTTTCAAGCTTTTCTTATTAATTTTATATCTTCCTCTCTTAATTATTAGCTGCATATATTTCTGCTGTTCATTTGGTCCTACTTACCATATGCCTTAGTTACGTTCTCATTGCTGAGATAAAATACTAGACCCCAAAGGTTACAGAAAAGAAAGGCTTATTTAGCTCACTGTTTGTGGAGGATTCAGTCTGTAACCAGCTGGCTCCAAGGAGGGGCAGCACAGCACAGAGGAAACACTCCCAGGTGACAGAAGACAGTAGAAGCAACAAGAGTAAAAAAAGGGTAGAGCAAGCCCCTTTTCCTCCCTTATGTTGTAATTGGGTCACACACCCCATCCCAGGGCAATTGTAGCATTCACACTGTCTCCCTATCCTCCTCTTTCACAGGATGAAGATATTTACAAAGTGAAGACCCTGGCTTCTTGATGATCAGTTAATTAAACTTTGAAAATTTTCAAGTTGACACAATGAATCATCCATTATAGTGCACCCCTTGTGAACAGACACATTTCTGTAAAGCAGTTTCTACATACAAAGACATGCTTATAATTAATATTTCACAACTTGAGTGTTACAACATATAAGCGACATTCTTAAGAACCAGTCTTAAGTCTACCAACATTATATTACACTAGAACCATATATTTCACCCCGCACTCCTCACAAAAGATTCATATATGTGCTTTCTACAAAAGCAGTTAATCCATGTGCAGGAGTTGCCAAAGTCCTAATAGTTTCAAAATTGCTGAAAAGTTTAAGTCTCAAGTCTCTTCCAACATGGCAAACTTTTATCTGAAATCCTCTGTATAAGTGAAAAGTTACACATCCCTGGCATTCACTGGCACAAGATAAACATTTTCATTCCAATAGTTACAAGCAAGGAAATACAGAGGTTTGGGACCAAAGCAAGTCCAAAATCCAACAGGGTTAACATTAAGTCTGGTAGCTTCATGTGAGGCATATAAAGCAATCTTGCTTTATTTAGCTTAGTTTGACCCGCAAGCACTTGTATAGTTTGCCTCTGTGGCATCTCTGGTGGTGATAGCTCCTGTACTTCTTTCATGGGCTTTCTTTCTCCTTGGAGGCTTCCTTAAATGATCTGTATTCTTCACTTTTCCAAACTTTTGAGGGCTGTACTGCACTTCTGGCTTCACATTCATAGCATGACACACTGCCTCCTCAGGGGACACTCCCAGGCCTTCTGCACTCAGGATGGAGGCCTTCTTAACTTCACAGCTTACTTTCTAGATGCACCTAAAACTAGCATCATGTGGATGATCCCTATGACTGCTTACAATGGAAGCAGTAGCTAGGCTTTCATCTCTCTTGAATGGAGGGCTTGAGTGTCTGTGTCAGTATAACTGAGCATTCTAGTCCAATTCTGAGGAACAGTTTTTCTGTGACAGCCATTCTGGAACATGGTACTCTGCATCTTTCTTCTCAAAGCAAGGTCTTTCATTTTTGCCATTATGAGGCTGTAAGTGGTGGAGACTTGCTGTTACTTTTGATGTCCTTAGGTAATGTTTTACATTTTCTTGTTTCTTCTCAACAGTCAAGATTTCCTCTGCTCCACTTTTTCAGTCCACTGCTTTAGTGGAGCTTCCCTTCTGGCCAAACTCACATTTCAAATTATCCTAATGAGCTCTTTGCTCTTGATTCTCCACATAAATCTATCTAAAAGCCCCCCAACAATAGCCATGCCCCCACCTCAGAAAACAGTATTCAGTTGCCTCTATGTTTCTTTTGCAATATTAATTAATTCACCACCCTTAATCTCAGCCTCAGGAAAAATTTCTAAACACAAGCAAAATGTAAAAAACTTTCTAACAAGTCAGAACACACAACAGCAACAGTCCCACAAGTGATACAGGCCCACAACTATGCAGTCCTTCCTAGCAGAAACATCCCAAGCTTGGTCCTTACTGGCAGGATTTCTATCAGCCTCCTGTCTTCTGCACCCTGATATAAATTGTCCCATATAGAAGAGCCTAAAGCATTCTACACCACTCTTTCAGGCAACATCTCTGAACATTTCCAAACTCTTCCCACAAGCCATTCCCAAAGCTCTTGAGCCACAAGGTCATGGAAGAAGATGGCAAAAGCAGTAAGAGCAATAATGGGAAAGCAAGCCTATTTTCTTACCTTATGTATTCCTCACCAGAGTGGGTGTACCACTCACACCATTTTCATACCCTTCACTTGTGCAGGATGCAGATGTTTACAAATTGAGGACTTTGGCCTTGTGGAATCACTTAGACTTCTAAACTTCTCAAGCTGACCCAACATATCAACCATTACACCGTATTCAATCAGCATCCCTTTAAATTTTTCTCCTTTGTATGTGCTCATTTTCCTTTGCTACAAAATATCACACTGTTTACAGATACCTTGAACATCTCTCCTAACTCTGTACCATTATATGTTGTCCAAATTTGGTAACACAAATTTTAACTATCTACTTTCTTTGTATCAACTCCAGAGTCCTTTATATCCTTCATGGAATAATTGCTCAAAGCTAAACATGGAAATTTGAGCTCCAGATTGGCCTCTCCTCAAACTGCTGTTCTTAGAGTTTCTTTCATCTTAATCAATAGCTTCTTGAACTTTCCTTTTCTTTAGGCCAAAAATTCTCCACTCATCTATGTGCTTCTCACCCTATATATAATCCATTAAGAAATAATTCAGGTTCTACCTTCAAAGTACGTTCAAAAACCTACTTGAACTGCAAGTCTCTTGCATGGTTTATTGTTCATAATCTTTTACATAATATCTTTTATTCATCCCTAATTTTTTCAAACTATTCACAACACATTAGCAAACACTATCATATTTTTAAAACCAAAATCACATGATTTTACTTAGTCCATGTCTATTAAAAATTGTTTTAAAATTTTTCCAATGGAATTCAATTTTATCTAGAATTTAAAGACCTTGAGAATATACCCAAAAACCTTTTTCCCCATTTCTATTCAACTTCATTTTGTGCATTTTAGTTGTATATCACTGTCTACAGCCAGCCTTCTATCTTGCTCTTCAAATATCTCATTTGAAAACCTTAATTACCTGTTCTACCTTCCTGAAACTTACTTCCCCAGATAAAACTGGTGGTGTCCTTCTTGCATTCATAAAGTCTTTGTTGAAATAGTATCTTATTTACGGAACCTTATTTGATTACCCTAGTGCTTCATTTTTTTTCAACTCAGCCTACCTCCTTTCCTTGTATTATTGTTATCAATAGAATTTATCTGCATGCAACATGTCATGTATTATAATTATTCGTTTTACATTTGACCTTCTCTTGGCAGCCTGTATTTCTGGTTTAGTCCTAAGCTAAGATGTCCATATCTTGAAATGGACATCGTAGCTTAGGACTCTAGGCTACTCAGAGAGAGAGAGAGAGATGTTCATGAAATTACAAACCCAGATATAACTTTAATATTGATAGAAATAATTATTTTGTGTTCCTACCCCACACAGAATTTGATGTAACAATCTGTAGGCCCCAAAGAGGTAGAGAAAAGAGATTACTCATGGGTTAAATATAGTGTCCACATTTGCCAAACTTGTTGAAGCTGAAACTGGAGATTAAGTAATAGCATGTCTTTTACTTGAATTTGAAACCTGAGGAACAGAATATATGTTCGGTTTAATAAAAGCCATTTATAATGAAGACTGTGCATGCTCAGTCTCTGTTTCTAATGTTCTTATGAAAACAAAATTTAAAAATAATTTTGCAATATAAATGCCCTATTAATTCCCTTTGCCTTCACTCTTAATGCAGTAGAAAAGATTATTAATTGGCAGCTATTTCTATTCTAGATGCTAAGCAATTATAAAATAATATTTAAAACTTATTTTCAATGCATTTGTTTGAAGTTTTGCATAGCCAACAATTGAAAACCAGCGTTTAGCCTGTCAAATTCAGGTTATCAACAACTGCAGGTCTGCAATTTTCTAATCAGTAGGTATGCAGGCAACTTCTCAGACCATTTTTTATGACAGATAGTAAGTAATAATAGAATGTATATTCATTTGTAATACATTTATTGCTCAATGTGTCATCTTTTGTCTTAGCATCATTAAGGAAACATAAATAGGTGCAAGATATCCCTGAGGGAGCCATGTGTAGATATTGCTAATGTAAATTGATATTAAAGTTTTTATAAGTGATATCAACTATATTCTTTTGTTAGAAAAATCCACTTTTAAATACGGCCCAAGGCATTACTTCATAAGCAGTAAGTTTATTCTTTCAAAAGCTTGACAGTGCTGAATTGCATAAACCATATGAGAAATGAAATAGAAAAATGACTGCAAAGCAGATGTTATTGCTGCAGCGATACACACATGGAGCTAACATTAATTTGAGCATAGAGATAGACTAGACACAATAAATTTAGTTATACACAAGTAATACATGTAAATTGTTACAAAGCTCTGAAGATAATGTCATACATTAGTACGGATTAGAAAAAATATCTGCATTTTAGCATGACCTGAGAATGAAAAAGAGCTTACAATGTATTTATACACTGGAGTTTTTCCAGCTGATTTCCATACTTTTAAGAATTTTCCTTGCCATATGCTACACCAGCCTTTTGAAAATAGCCACAGTTATGAGCCAGGATGTTACATGATCAAAAGTGAAAAACTCCTATCTGCTTTCACCAAGTTCTAGAAAGCTAATACTGATAAATTCAGATCAATAAGGATAAACAGAAACTACTATGTAGGTTATACTTCTGAGAATAATTATCACAGAAGAGCCCTAAAATTAGTGAATAAAGTTACAAGTCTTTCATATTACAAACCTTCTTTCTTTACTATATGTAATTCTCTATGCAAGATTACAGTATATTTACAGACAAAGAATTTAAAATATGAAATTAAAATAATGAGAATTTCTTATATGGAAAATTACTCACTTTCTATATTATAAAAACATGTTGGAAAATTAATATTACTTATGCTGTTGTTGGCAACAACATATAAACCTTGCTATGTATTTTATCAGCTATAAAGGAATAATTCATTTTTAGTCCTCAGGACTAGAGATATTTGGATGTAACAATGTAGTATTGCTGTGAGGATCCACTAACTCTTGTACAATAGAAACACATACATAGACAAAAAGAGAGCTTCTAGTAAATGAAACATCAAGCATTTGTAGATGGCAAATAAAATACTAATATTTCATTTCTTGATTTGTATTGTTGTACATTATTGTAAGAGCATATTTTCATTTATTTAAAAAAATGAATGACTGAATAAAATGAGGAAGGGCAATAGAGAAAATATCCCAATTCATTTTTAATATAAATAAGTCATGACACAACATCACTCAAAGAAATAGAGATGGATGTCTTGGAAAATGCACGGTTGTATGTTAGGAGTTGATTAAATCTTGGTTACCCTATGCGTTTGCTGTAGACTGTCATTCTAGTGTTATCAATCATTTTTTAAATGTCTAGACATTTAATAATCATTTGTGTTTTAATGTTTAGAAATTAGAAATTAAGGTCAACAACTTTGACTTGCCCTTTACGTTTTTGGTGGCATAAGTTCCAACTATGTACAGCCTTAGGTCATCCTGACAAATGATCTCTGCCAATAGCTTGATTAAAATCGATTGACCGAGAGGTGTGCACACTGCAACTCTAGGCTCAGGGGCTGTGCTCACTTAACTGATGCTGCCTTCTTGTTACCAGAAGAAAAAGCATGTTTCACAATGATATCTCCTGTGTGAGTATTCAGTTTAAGTCCTCAAATTCTGGTTAATCTAGAAAAGATAGCAAAAACATTGATATAGATATTGCTTCTCAGTCTTTCTCTGCATACTTATCACCTCTAGCACTTATTCTGTCTAATAATTATATAATTTTCTTGCATTACATTTTTTCATTGTTTTTTGGTTTTTTTATTTTTGTCTTTTTTTTGAGACAGGGTCTCACTCTGCAGTTCAAGCTGGCCTTAAGCTCACTTTGTAGCTCAGGCTGGTCTCGAACTCACAACAATCCTCCTGCCTCAGCCTCCTGAGTGCTGGGATTACAGGCATGCGCCACCACGCCCGGCTCCATTTTTTCATTGTTATGTGAAAATTTTTTTCCTAAATTAAATGAGAAGCAAAAGAATGGTTCTTTAGTATTTTATTTTTCCTCTTATAAACTCCCAATAAGTAATGATGTATTTAATCATAAGAATGTTATTTGCTTGAGGCTGAATGATTCGGTAGTCCCTTAGTGCTTATGTCAAATCTTTCTTTGCACTTTTTTTTCTTGTCAAATTCTTTTCTTTTATTCTTTTTTCATGTATTTCACTTCAGGATAGCTGAATGTAAAACTCTGTGCCAACTCTTAAGAATATGTAATGTGTCATGTATTGCTCATAGACTATTGGATAGATTCTTAGTGGATTTAAGAATTATAGCTGGGTGAATGATCATTGTTAAAATATAATTTAACTTAATTAATTGAAATGAATATGAAAGTTTATTTTGTTTCTTCTGTTTCCTTTCTTTCTTTGTTTTCAAAACAGGGGATTGAACTCAGGATCTTGTACTTGCCAAGAAGGTACTTATGGCACTGAGCTATATCTACAACTCTCCAAATCTGATCTTTTGTCAAATATAATTTACAGAGTGAATTGAATAAATCTCTTTTCAAATTTAAATATTTTATTGCTGATATATGTGAGATATATAATATATTAATTATGAGTAATTAGTACAAATACATGTTGAATCTTGATTATTTATACATTTTTTCTTTTGTTCTCCTAGTTCTCACATTCTGAGATCCACAAAGTACAACTCTGTTTCCTAGAAACATTATTTTATTTATTGTTTAAAGTATTTGTTTTTTGTTACTTCTGCAACATAAATTTATATACTATTTATCCTTCTCAATGTGATATATTTCACTTAGATTTATTGGCTCAAGATTTACCCACTTTCCTAAAAGCAACTTGACTTTCTTATTAATTGCTGTGTACAATGCCACAGGGTATATAGACTAGATTTACCATTGATTTATTTTTGCTTTATTTTGTTTTTAATGTATTTGGTATAGGGACTCACTAGTCAGCTCAGATTCATAGTGATCCTCCCTCTTCCAGCTTCCCTAGCACTGGTATTACGGTCATGCACCACCATACCTAGACATATTTACCTGTTCAGCAGGCTGGAGGGCAGGGCTGGCACAGCATGTGGTGCTGAGGATCGAACCCTGGTCCCTGTACTTGTCTAAGCATGTGCTTAGTCCACTGAGATATCTCCCTGGCCCATCATTTTATTTCTTGAATAGGCATAAGCTCCTTTCATAATTTAGCTGTTGAGAATTGTGCTCTGAAACCATAGATATGCACATATTCCTGTAATATGATGAAATCTACAAATATTAAGTCTGTTGTTAAATTTCTTTTGAGAAATGAATTTATTTACATAAGTCTAGCTTAAGATATAAAACATTTCATTACCTGGAATACTTTCTTCTCCCTCTGTCCATAGACCTTCAGCTTGAAGAGACCAATTATGTGATTCCTGCCACACAGGCTAAATTTCCTTGTTTTAAAACTTCACAGAAATAAAATTATAAATTCTGTAATCTTTACTGTCTTGTTTCTTTCCCTTAGCAATCTTTTATGACTATGTTACATATGATAATATTGCTTTAATTTTAATGCTGAGAATTGTTTCAGGGCATGAAAATATAATAGTTCATTCATTAATCCATGAATGCCCATGCAGACTTCTTTCAATTGCCTGTTTAGAATAAAGCTGCTTTTAAATTGGTAGCCAAGCTTTTTCATTAGAGGGTATTTCTTCTCTGCTCAAAATGCAGAACAGTGAAGTTCCTAAGACATGAGTAGATGTGTTTTTAAACTTTAATTACATACAAAATCTTTTACCAAGAATGAATAATTTTTACACTCACATCATGTGAGAATTTCTGTTTTAATGTATTGTTCTCAACACGTGTTTTAAGTTTTTCCATTTATTCACAGTGTACAACATGTTATAGGAGACTTGTGAAGTGAATCAACATACTCTTCATCTTAGATAGGTACACAAATATAGATATGTGCACTTTTGTTTTATTTTGTGGCAAGAACAAATCAAATCTACTAATTCTGTGTGACAGAATTTCATTTCCAATGAAGTCCCCTTATTATATATTAGATCTTAGATCCCTCCATGCTACATATGTGCTACTTTATAGCACCTGACTTATATCTCTTCAGTTTCTCCATGCCCCACACCCTTAGTAACAACTGCTTTGTTCTCTTTCTCTGTGCATGTTTCTAGGTGTTAAGTATACAAGAGATAATAAAATAAATTTCTCTTATGCCTCTTGTGTTTCTCTTAGCCTAATGTTCTCTGGTTTATTTTGTATTGTGGCAATTCACTAGGACAAAACAATTGACATGAAAACTTGAAAGAGCAGAGGCTTATTTTGTCCCAGTGTTTTAGATGACAGAGTTTAACCCACTGTTGTCTGATTCCAAAGATATATCAGAAGCATGGAAGAAGGGCATAGTGGAGGAAGCCTGCTCAAATCATAGCAACCAAGAAGCAAATAGAGGTGGAAGAGACATAGCAAAGCTTTCTAAAATCACAACCCCAGTGAATGCCTTCATCAAGCTGGCTCAGCCTCTCGCACATTCAGTGATATAATTTAATCCACTGACAAGTTTAGCACTCCCATGATCTAATTACCTTCCATGCGAAATGAGACTTTTAGGGGAGATTTCAGATATAAATCCTAAAACGCTGTAATTTTAGCTTTCATTTCCCTAATGGCTAGGGTTGTATATTAGTCACTTTGGTAACTCCTATTGTACAATATGTACACAAGTTGTCTGGCTACATTTTTTATTTCTCAGTAATTTTATTGAGAACCAAATACAATGAGACAGTTTCACAACTGATTAGTAGGACAATTTCAATAATTAATATATTGCATATAGTTTTCTTAGTGGTTATTAATTGTACAAGATGCAAACACGATATTCTGCCCACAAACACTATTAGAACAAATTTTTCTATTCATTGAATAAAGATAAAGTAGCTGTATATCTATCCTATTTTGAATATACAGATCCAAAATGGTTGTTCATTTGAATCCCCTTTATTTGTTTAGTTTTGTCAAAGAAGGGTATTCCATTGCCATTTAAATATCATAGGTGTGTGAATTCAGCAAAATACTCCAATATAGTCCAGTGGTCCATAGTAGTGTTGGGTTGCCCATAGGACTGACAATGTCAGAAGTTGTTTACTTGAGAATTTTATAGCTCAGCATATTAATATGGCTTTACGTTTTATACTTTTCTGCTGGATAGTTAAGACCAAGATAAAGCAAGACCTATATAACAAGAAATGAAACTTTTGTATGTGACAAAGTCAGTCAAATCCCCTCAGTATTTGTTCTGAAACCATGTACTGCAGTTTGTAGATTCGTTGTCAGTGTCAGCTGTGTGCATGAGTCATGGCCATTGCTTGACCAATTTGCTCTCTGTGAAATGCTGAGAGAGTGTTTTCTCTCCAGGTGACTCTCTTTAGGCACACTCTACAACATCAATCACTTTCCTCTGTGTCTGACTATTTTTATTGAAGTTTTTGTCAATTATTGATTATAAGAAAAAGAAAACTTCATGTTTTCTCAGAAATACATAGTACAACAAGTATTGATAGTTAAATTTTAAGTCCCTACAGAATATGAAGATAATGATTCAAAAAAAAAAATAAAAATCTAAAATATAGGAATAAACAATTACATGCTTTTACGCAGAAATTTAGAGATCTAACCATATGCAGCATAGTATTAGGACAGTCCTGGGACATTTTTTTCTTGTCTCTTGTTTTCACTTATTACCTTTTTTTTAAATGAACATTTACTTGAGAGACAGTATGGCAGTTTCTCAATAAAATTATTTTTAAAAAAACAACCTCTTTTAACTGTTGACCAACGATAACTTGTATTAATGTCATGATACCTCAATAAATTTAGTTTTAAAGTAAAAAAGAATTATACAGTAGAAGTATTTCCCCAGTCCATCATGTGCACATATTTTAATAAGCAGAAATTAAATGATGCCAATTTATTCATTTTATTACTATAATCAGTGCTTTTGATGTCTTCTTTATGAAATATTTGCTAACCACAGGCTCATTGAGATATCCTTTAATGTTTTCTTCTAGAAGTTTTATGGCGCCAATATTTACCTTCAGGTCTATCATTGATGTTGAATTAAATTTTGTTCACATGATGAATGAGGCACTGAAGTTAAGGTATTTTGTAATACTCATTTCCACTGGCTTTAACACCAGTTTTGAAGGAAAATGTATTGACTCCACTAAGGTGGGTTAGTCTCATAATAAAAGCTGATTTCATTTTTGTGTAAAGATCTATTTCTAGAAATTATTTTCTGTTGATATATTTTATCTCTCCCTAGGAGACTTGAACATTAGAGTAAATCACAGAATTAGATAGAGTAAAAATTTCACTTTCAAAACGCCCCAGTGATTTTAGGTTCACCCAAGATACATAAAATCTTTAGAATCCTTGTCACTTTCTGTGAAAAAAGGAGTCCACAACCCTTTTGACTAATATTCCATTGAATTATCAGATCAGTTTGCACATGACTTTCATGTAACTATATGCTATATTCTAACTCTCAGAATATCACGGTTTCAGGTTTATTCAGTCTCATAAGTCTATATTTTGTAAAATAGTGTGTATAATAGTGATGTTCTATTTCAACTTTTGTTTAAAAAATTATCTATTGGACTGGGCTTTTTTGTTGTGGTGCTATGTCCATGAAGTGCTTGACTACAGCAGTGTCTTCAACAGTTCTTCCTATTGTGTCCTCTAGCAGATTTCAAAGTTTTGTATTCATATTTAGTTCTTTGATACATTGTGACTTTAGTTCCTAGTGAAATTCATGGTTCTAACTTTAATTTTCAACATAAAAAGCCTGGTTCTCTTCAGCATTTTTAAAAAGAATATCATTCTTCCGTTGAATATTTGGCAACCTTATGAAAGATAATGTGGCTAGATATCTATAGTTTCTATAACTTCTTTTTCTTTAGCAAATGTTAGTAAACTTTTTAATGTTTGTTAATAATGAGGGAACATGTAGAATATAACACTCCATCATGATATATCCATCAAGAGAATGATATCATGCTAGAAATGATTTTTAACTGTTTTCATAGTGTTTTGGTATCATAGAAGGTGCATACATGATATTATACTTACAGACATTATTATAACATATGTCTCATCAATAAATTAACAGAGTGTAGCTGTTTGCTATCTTATTTTTTATACCTGAATTACATCAAAGATTCAATAATTAATACTTTCTACCTTGTTATTTTCCTAGTGGTTGTCCATAGTACTAGAAGCCGACATAATATCCTGTCCAACCACCATTAGTACAAATCTTGCCTCTCATAGAATTATGTACAAGCACGGCGTTATCTATCCCAACTGTACTGTCCATACACACACATCTTGATTCTTCCTTTCTATACCCCTTCCTTTGTCTACACCTGTCAAAGATGGACACTCCATTGTCATTAAACTAATTTAGGTGCCTGAACTCTACGACACAATCCAACAAGTCCAGCATTCCACAACAGTAGTGAGTTATCTGAAGAAGTTGTCGACCATAGCCATTTACAGCTCAGGTTATTATTATGGCCCCGTGGTGTATACTTCATTTTTATATGTTTCTGCTGGATGGTTAAGACCTAGAGACAGCAAGACCTATATATCAACATATGTACTTTTTGTGTCTTATGACACAAAAAGTGTCAGTGAAGTCCTCTCAGGGCTTACCTTCTAGTCCTGTACCTTTTTCTGTAGATCCTTTGTCTGTGTCATCCATGTGGATGAGTCATGGCCAATGCTTGACCAGTTTGCTCTCTGTGAGAGCCTGAAAGAAAGTTTTCTCTCCATGTAAATCTCCCCAGGCACACTATACAACTCCGATCTCTTTCCTCTGTAGCTCCATAATCTCCTTGTTCAGAAAATTTAGAGCTCACCTGAGTTTCATGATGTTGCAGTACAGGTTGTCCTATGTCCTGAGTCTTTACTGACCTTGAAAGGCTAGGGCCAAAATTTTGGCTGGCCCTGTGGATCTTCTATTTCTCCAATTTTGATCTGTGAACTTAGGTTGTTAACCATCCAGAAGAAGAGATGATTAGTATCCTACAGCATATGCCATTCACTTTGCCTTATCTGACTCAATTGTTTTTAGTTGTTGTTGTACATTTCCATTTATATTTCTGCTTTTCTCTTCTTATACTAGGGAAACTATACGATATTTACACATGTGTGTCTGGATTATTTCACTTATGAGTATATGTTCAAGTGGCATCCACTTCAGTATAAATGCTTTAAGCTTATTATTCTTAATAACTGAGTAATACTCCATTATACATAAATAACACATCTGTGTCTTTTAATGTATGATGCTGATTGTTGGTTTGTCACAAAAGGTTTTAATGAAATAAACCAGTTTGTTCAAATTTTCTGTATTGTTTTTTATCATGAAACGTTGTTGGACATGGTTGAATGTTTTTTCTTCATCTATTGTTTTTGGTTTTGGCTGTCTTTGTATAGCATATTTTACATTTGTTTATTTTCATGTTTAACCACAATTGGATTTCTGTGTAGAGTTCAACTTGGTTATGTTGTATAATCTCCTTAATGATTTTCTGTATTCTGTTTGCCAGTGTCAACCTGAGGATTTTTGCATCTATGTTTCTTAGACAAACTGCCCAGTTGTTCCCTTAGTTTGGTCCTGCTTTATTTTGGTATTAGAGTCATCATTGCTTCCATGAATAAGCTTGGGAGTGCTGCTTCCCTTTCCATTTTATTAGTTTTTGAGAAGTAATGGTGGTAGATCTTCTGCAAATTTCTTATAGAATTCACATTAGATCCTTCAGAGCCTACGCTTTTCTTAGTTGGTAGGATTTAGTTACGTCTTCAGCTTCCTTAATTGATATTGGCTTATTTATGTCCTATTCACTTAGCTTTGGTAATTCTTGTGTAACTAGGAATCTTCTCCTTTGTTCTGCATTTTGTATTTTATTAGAATACAACTTCTTGAAGCAGACACAGATGACATTCTGGATGTCTTACAGGATCCATTGTGATTTTAACTCTTCATTTCTAAGAGTGTAGAGTTGAATCTTATCTTTCCATTTTTTGATAAATTTGGCTAAAAGTTTACTGATTTTAGTTAAGCATTCAAAGAACTCTCTGATTTGTTAATTGTATTATTTTCTTACCATCCATTGGATTAGTTTCTGTTCAATATTTATAATATACTCCTTCATATGGTGAGCTTTGGGCTTGAACTTCTTTTTCTGGAAATTTAGGGTTCAATATTAAGTTGCTTATTTGAGCTTATTCTGTTTTTCTAGTATGGTATTTATTGCTATATATTTTCTTTATACTCTTACTTTCATTTGATCACATAAATTTCACAGTACATAGTATTAGTATTATCATTTAACTGTAAAAACTGATTAATTTCTTCTTGAATTTAATCTGTGACCCATTAGTAGCTCAAGAAGATGGTATTTAATTTCCATGTGATTATGAAGATTTTGTGATTTCTTTTGCTATTGATTTTCTGTTTCATTGCACTATGTATGATCTTATAATATGCATGGAATAATTTGAATTCTTTTGTATTCACTTAAGCACATTCTATGATTTACTATGTAATCTATGTTTGGAAAATGTCCCATATACAACTGAGAAGAAAGTATATTCTGATATTATGGGGTAGAACACTATAAATGTGTGTTCCATCCATTTGTTACCAGGTTTAGTTTAATTCTGGTATTTATCTATTTTTGTTTCTCTAGTCAATCTCTGTATTTGTGACAATAGGTACTGAGACCTCCCTGTAAAAGTGTGTTAATGCTTACTTGAATTTTAATGTTTGTTAATGTTTATTTCATATAGTTGCATGCACTGGTATTTGGTGCAAATGTATTTATTATTGTTCCTTCTTCCTCTTATATTCTTACTCTAACAAGGGTTCAATGACCTTCTTTCTCTCTCTCTCTTATTCAGTCTTGACTTGAAATCCACATAAGATAAAAACAGAATAGTGTTTTTCTGTCATTTGGTTGCAGGGAGTATTGTTTCCCATCCGTTGACTTTCAATCTATGATTTTTTTAAATTAAACGTGTTTCATGTATGTAGCATATACTTTGATCTTTCTTCTTGACCCATTCTGTCAGTCTCTATCTTTCGATTGATGAATTGAGAACATTAGCATTGATGATTATAACTGATATTTACTGATTTATTGTTGTCATGTTATTTTTCTTTTGTTGGCTCCATTTTCTCTTCCCCTAATCAATTATCTGGTTTGGTGTTTTACCTCTGTTGGGATTCATAGAGTTGTAGTGTTCATTTTACCTTTGGAGAAAGTGCATCAGAATATTTTGGACTAATTGTTTCGTGGTCATGAACTTTTTCATGTGTTCTGTGTCATGGAAGTAATTTTTTTCTCCATTAATTTTGAGATACAGTTCTGTAAGATTTATCAATTTTGATTGGAGGTTCTTTTCATTTAGGACTTTAAATGCTTTATGCTGCCCTTGAATTGCAGCTTTCTGATTGAGAAGTTAGCTGTGATTCTTACTGGCTTTTGCTTATAAATGATTATTGTCTTTTATTTAATATCAGCTTTTATTGTTCTGTTCTTTTGTTAACTTCTGGATTCTTATTATATTCCTTGTAGTATTTTTTTTTTATATTTTACCTAACTGCAATTCCATATGACTCAATTACGTGTATGTCAAATTATTTTTATTTTTTCTCTGCTAGGAACTTTTTCTGTGATAATATCTGTGAACAGGTCTTTTATATCATCTGTGCTATATACTATTTTCTTGACTCCAGTCAGCCTTATGTTGGTTGATTTCTCATGGTCCCTGTCTATTTTTTTTTTTTTTACATGTATTTTATCCTATTGAAGAACAAATAGCAATGAGACAGTTTCAAACCAAATTAGTAGGACAGATTCAACAATTAATACATTGCACATTGTTTTCGTAGTGGCTTTTTGTTGTACAAGGTGTATACATGATATTCTATCTACAAACACTATTAGAGCAGATGCCTCTATACAATGAATTAAGAGAATGTAGCTGTATACCTATCTTTTTTCAAAGCTGAATTATAGTACAGTTTCAAGAATTAATACTTTTAACATTGTTATCTTCCTAGTGGTTATCTATAGTACAAGGAGCAGACAGGATATCCTCTCCGAACACTATTAGTGCAAATCTTTCTTCTCATAGCATTATGCAAAAGTACTGCATATTTATCCTAACTGTATTGTTTGTACAAATACAGAATGGTTCTTCCTTTGTATCCCCCCTTTTTTGTTTAGTCCTATCAAAGATGAGCATTCTATTGTCATTCAATTATTGTAGGTGCTTGAATTCAGTGAAACAATCCAACACAGTCCAGCAGTCCACAATAATATTGGGTTATCTGAAAAAGTTGTTGACTAGAGCCATTTACAGTTCAGTTTATTATTATGGTCCCTGTCTATTTTTAAGAAATGTTTTATTTTTCATAATAGCTAACTATAAAGTTGTCTTCTATCTCTGTGATTCTGTCCTCACATTGGAATATTATGCTACAGGACCTTTCAATGAAGTATTTAACTTATTGGACATTTATTCAAAACTATTTTGTTTGTTTTATGACTTTCCTGTATTTGACCTTTATGATTTTCATTGTACTTTAAGATTTTCTGCTCTTTCTTTGTATCTCCTGTGGAGTCACCAAGAATGTATTTTGTCATTGTCACTATTTCTGAAATTATCTGAGAAATTATGTTTCTATGGTCTTTTATTTGAAATTCTTTATTTTTTAAATGTCTTTTAAAAAGTTAATCTCTTTTAAAGAAAAATAAGAGATAGAAAAGAAAAGAGAAATTACAATGTAAATCTCTTCATATCTCAGTCTCCCTAGTTGTTGTTATTCTTGTTCATGTTCAAAAATATTATTTATGCATTTATTTACTTAATCATTTATTTACTATCTTTTTATGTGTTTAGTACAGGGTCTCTGCACAGATCTGACTCAGTGATTCTCCTGTTTTCAGTCACTCAAGAGCTGGGATTATAGGCGTCGGCCAACATGCCCAGTCTCAATTGCTGTCTCAACACGCCCTGGCAGCAGGGCCAAAGTGACATGCTGGGGATGGAAACCTGGTTCCTGCATCTGCCCAAACAGGAGCTTTAATACCTGAGCTATCTGACTGGCCTCCCATAATTTTTGTCTTTTTGAAACAGCGCTTTTTTTTTTTTTACTGTCATGCTGGCCTTGAACTCACTTCACAGCCCAGGATTGTCTCAAACTCACAACAATCCTCTTGTCTCAGCCTCTCAAATGCTTGGATTACAGGTGTGAGCCACCACACCTGGCAATAAGCTTTTTAATGGTTATGTACATATTTGAAACTCAAATGCTTTACTGCAAAAATATAATAAATAATCCTAATTTTAGAAAAAATCATTTAATTAAACATCCTCAAAGATTACAATTTGCAACATAATATATTTATTTAATAGCTATGTATTTGACATTGTTACACTTACTAGTATCTAAGTAAAATAAAGAATAAATTTGTCCAAAATTTCATTTCATATTACATTATTCAGTATGACCTCTAGAATTAGATCAAGCTACAAGTCCCTTTCTAACTGCATATTATCCCTTTCTGTGAAGAAATTATATTTATTTATTTATTTGTTGATTTTAATTAAAAGTAAAAATGATCAAAATGTCTTGGGACTTATACAGAAATAATACTATGTGCCAAAGTTTGAAAATCGAATTGCGTGGTCCTGTACATTGATGAAAAGGTAGCTGATGACAAAGGAGCACAGGGGACATTAGGGTTTGAGAGCTGTTGTGTGAGAGAAGCGCGATTGTTGTGAGTATTTCCTGCAAAACTTCCCATCCACAGGTCAGTTTCCTATTCAACATTCAGCACTCTTCTCAGCCTAATAGGGTTCTGCATACACACCTGCATTTGTTACCATACACCTTTACAAATCCTCTATTCTAGTCACCTTTCCCCACAGCATGCTTGCTTATTTCTGACTTTGTTATCTTCCTCATACTGCTTTTTCACCTTGTTGGCAATCAACTCCTTTTGCTCATAAGGACAATTCGTCAAGTGTTCAACTGTTAACTTCCCTTTTCCTCTGAAAACTCCTTGGCTCCTCAAAGAGTAAACTAAAGATAAACTTTTAAACATAAAGATTTTTTTTTAACACAAATCTTTTATTTCTAGATTTATCCCTTGATACTGTTAATGCATGTCTTTATTACAACTGAACCTCAGCTTCTCTGGAGTTTGGTGTCTTAGTTGATAGATCTCAGATGGTCTACATGTTTTGCATATGGCAGATGCTGTCCCATGATCTGTTGAGTGACAAACTGCATTCTATAAACACCTTTTCACTGCATGGAAGCAAAGACAACTAAGAGTCAAAGACATATTGGTTCTACTTTTACAAATGAAGAAGGTTGATTATTATAATTAGGAACAAAAGAGAAACATAACGAATCAATCTGATAGCAAATAATAGCATAAAAAGTTTAACAGGCTTTCTTTATTTTTAGATAGTTGAATGGGATAATGTAGATGAAGAATGATGGAGGATGGGTTTGGAATGTTGTAATTACAGTCCTTTCAATTTCATGATATTAATTTAGAATCCCTGACAACTATACTCCACAGGACACAAAAATGATGAATGTTACAAATTATAGCTTCCTATATCAATGTGGGGGTATTTTTCCAACTGATTTTTATCAATGGTCAAAGCAGTACCAGCAAATTAGTGTCACTGAAGTGAATCTTTTCCAATTTAATTATATTGGGTAAAATCATGAAATTGAAACCAATTATTTGCAGAACACAATTTATAGTTTTCAAGAAATTGGATAGAAAAATATTTCACACATACAAGTGAGTCATACACATTGGAAAATTGAAGTCCTGCAAAATATTTTTATAGATGTATGTTATTTGTAATGATCTCATCTCTCCGTGTGTATCTATCAGTTTGTCATGTCTATATAATAGGCCTATCTATAATGTAAAAGGAAGTCCATACCACATAATTCAATGAGTATTTCTTAATACCTATTGTTTGTCATAATTTTGTGAGTTCCTCTGCCTAAAATTAGCATAAGATGAAAAACTGCTCCACTTAGAAAAGTCAGTGAATGAAGATTGAATGGATAATTTTAATAGTTTATGCACAGTGTTTGGGGAACCTGACAAAGAGGTTGGAGAAGTAAGGTAACAAGGAAGTCATTCCTCATTATATTTAGCTATGAGTTTTGTCCCTAATAGTGATAGATTCAGAAGATGGTCAGAAAGTACTGGCCAAGTGAACTGTATGTGTGAAAAACTGAAATCACATGTTCTCAAATTTGTTTAAGCAGAACTTGTAAATCCCTATGGAGATCTTTTTGAAAACTGAACTAAGCTGGTATTATCTCACTTAGTGAGAATCACTAAGTCCTTTATTCAACTACTGAGAATCTTTGGTTATGATTAATAGAAGAGTTATGTGACTCTTCTTATATATAAATTTACTGATTTTCTTCAAGCACAAAACTGGATGATCCAGGAATATATGTATGGTAAATTTTTATTGACTTTCTTGTTAGTTAAATGATAAGAATTTGTATAAAAATGTATCTAATTCAAATGTAATGATATTATGATGGGAGAAGTAGAAAATTTTCTTAGATCTGTTGTTGAATTCACCAACAGATAAAGAAATGCATGAACTAATGCAGGTCTTGAATGAATCTGTTGCTAAGAAGTACTGTATTAAATTTATAAATTAACTAGATAATCAGGTATCAATAATTACATTCATTGTACCCAGGATACCTCCACAAATGTCAAACACTTGCCATTTTCTCCAAAATAAGTTAGTGCTGAATTGTGTCATATAAATTTTGTGCAAGTTTAGATCATAGTGTTTGAAACAATTTCCAAAGATGTATCAGGAATGTGGGTCCTTGAGTGAGGTACTGTAAGTGTTGGATCTAGATTGAAAGGGAGTCACTTAGACATTTACTCTGCTATCTTGATAAAATCTGCCCTGTGTATCAAGGATTCTGTATCAACCAGATTCAGCTTGTTACAGGTGTAAAATACTTCAGGGGAGGGAGGACATAGATAGCTCCTGATGTGAAAACTAAATTTAATTTGATTTTGTATTGACTTTATAATTTCTGTTAAATTAAAAGTGTGTTGTTTAGAGTTATTTTGGCCAAAATTTGCCTAGACACTCCATAGGATTCTTCAGTGTAAATGACATACATCTGATTCCCAATTTATCTGCAAAGATTCTGGGAGTGATGCGTCCTGACACTGGCTAGACTTTGGTGTGTGCGCAAGTCCTGAGGCTATCGCTGTTGGGGAAACTGAGGCCACAATAGGTTTCAGAAGACAGGAGAGATGAGACAGCCAACAAATTTCGTTCCCTTAATTTATCCCGAATCATTTCCTTCAATATTTCACTGGTTTGTTTCTAAAAAGATGAGCTAAGTGGCAGGTGATGTGAGAGTAAGGCCAGAAAGATCACACACTAAAATGTCCCAGCCCTCATCCTTACCCAAATACATGGATTAACAAATGTGTGTGAACACAGCCCTAAGCTGGGACACAGTGGGGGACTTCTGTAAGCTTAGCACTCAGAAGCTGACATAAGAAGGTTGCTACAAATTCGATGCTTGCATGAATTACATAGCAAGAACCCATTTGAAAAAGGAAGAAAACGAACAAACAAACAACAACAAAAACAGCTCAAGGACTCCATTGTTACTTAAACAGCTTAACCTAACTTTTCAGCTAAAACTAAGAACAAAGCCAAAAATCAGAAGAAAAAAATAGTACCTAATAAGAAAATGAATTGTACAAAAATAATAAGCAAAACCACAACCAAGAGCTTTCTTTATTCAGATATTAAAATATAAAATATCTTAACTAGAAAAATAATAATGAGATAAATCTCAAATAAAATCAGAAATAACAGAAGAAACATAATAATGGACATTTCAGAAATTAAAACTACCATCAGAGTATTATGAACATTAAATGCCAAAAAATTGGATAACCTAGAGGAAGTTAATAAATTTCCAAAATAAAAAATTCAAGATACATCTACAGGTACAAATCCTCTATGGTGAATATGATGATTATGCACACCTAAAATGTACAATAAACTTAATAAAAGGTAATCTTCCAAAAGTGACCCAAGAAGAATATTAAGGCCAAATAGTCCAATAATAAATAAGGAAATTGAAATAATATTTTTAAAGTATTGTCTCGCTTACAGAGATTCCCAAGAGGCTTTCTCAATATCTTATATGGTATATTGTTTTGCAAAAGAAAAGAAGGATTTGGGCATGGCTCTGAATCCATATAGGCTGCTACCGATTTAAAAATGTTTAGATATTTTATTCTACTTTTTAATTTTTTTTCTCAATCAATCAGTATTCATTAGTGACCAACTAAGTGTTATGTACCTTTCTCTTAAATTTTCAGTATTTTAACTTTTATGTGCACTTTTTAAAACTCAGTGCTCATAGCATAGTAACTGACATATATTGACTATTTTAATTCTCCTAAATTTAGCTTTTTAATTAAATAGTTGAGTTGTAGTTATTACTCACACACCAAATATTATTTTAATGTAAACATAAATTTTAAAAAAACGAGAAAGTTTTATTATTGCTTTAATATTTCTTTGTGTATACAAATAGTATTTAAAACATAGGTAAATATATTTATTTTTGTCTTTTTATTTTAATTAATTAATTTATATATATATATATATATATATATATATATATATATATATATATAATCAGGGTCTCACTACTATACACTTGTAGTGATCTGCCAGTTTACAGCCTCCAGAGACCTGGATTTAGCTCTTGCTCACTGCCATGCCCAATTTCTATTGTTGTCTCAGCACGCCCCACCCTGGAGGTTGGGACTGCATGGCAGGTCCTGGGATCAAACCACAGACCCCTGTGCCTGCTTGCAGGTGCTTTAATCTGCTGCAGTATTTGTCTGGCCCTTTATTTTTGTCTTTTAAGTGCCTTTAGTCTTGATTAGTTATAGTCATGCATATGTATGTGTTTGCAACAAGAGTTGGTGAGCATTTAAATAAGGTTTTGGAACTTTGGAAATAAATTGGAATTGGTAGAAGAGCTAGTCACTAAATAAACTTAGTAACCTAATGGCAAATATGGATTTAGGTGGATGTAATTGAACACTTTAATATTAAAACAAATTCTGAAGAAGATTTTATTTCCAAGGGGGAAATTTTTTCATTTAAAAATAGATGCATATTTATTTTGTGAGTATTTTTTCTCTTCCACATCATAAAATGTGTGTAGTTGAGTTTTTGTGCAAATATTCTGCTTGTTTCAAGTATTGCAGTAATTTTTATAAATTCAATGAAATGGAGCAATCTGGAAAAAAATATAGTTTCAAAGTGTATATATTTACCTAGATGTCTCCAGCTTATCCTTCTTGATGGCACAGTAGTATTTCACTACATGTTAAAAGCACACATCTTTATCCATGCGTTGGTTGATGGGCATTTGGAGTCTTCCCAAGATTTAGCTATCACAAAATGCTAAATGGTTTTTTCAGTATGAGAAACTGAGTATGTAAACGAGAACCAAACTGTATAATAGATATTGGGAAATGGAAAGAAAATGCTCAAATGAGAACTAAATCAGGAAAGCGAAAAATAAGAAATAAGGAAAATAAGACTACAAAGAAAAATTGAAAGAAAGATTTTATAAGTAAAGAGGGGAAAGAGGGGCTGAAGGGAGTGAAGAATAGATATAAAATAAGCAAAATATACCATGCATGGAGGGCTGGGGAGAGAGCATTATGTTTGGCAAGCACAATGTCCTGAGTTCAATGTCTGATACCACTCAAAAAAAAAAAAAAAAAAAAAAAAAAGATACGCTATGTAAAGGTACAAATTCTCTATGATGTCACTCTCTACACAAAACCTACCAATAACATAAAATTAAAAAGAAAAACAGAAACAAGTGGATTCACAAACTTTCAAAATATCATTTCTTCTTAATTTGCTCAAAAGACAGAAGAAAATGAGTAATTCTGAACTCATTTAATGCACCAGGCGTCACACTGGTAATGTGTAAAAGTAGCGGACACAATGCTGGTTGCACAGAGAAATAGCAGTGCGGGACTTGGGCAGATGATAGTTAAGGGGTGGAAAGATTCCATTACGGAAACTGAATAAATTCTCACAGTTTAATTTATTCCAATGTGACAATAAAAATAGTATGTTTTCATTGAATTTCATAATGCTCATTTTAAGTGTATGTTTACATACAAATATTACACAGTACCCTTCAAGAATATACAATTTCATTTGTGATTTATATTCCAATAAAGGTGGAACATGTGTTTTTCCCCACATTTGAATGATATTTCTAGCTTCTGTATCCACTGGATTATAAATTATTTGAAAATGGCTGTTCAGTGGCTAAATGGAGCTGGATTTTAACAAATTAACCACCAAATCTCAAAGGCATGACTTAGAAAAGTTTGTTTCGCAGTCCCCTTAGAGGCCTAGTGTGGAATGGAGTTACCGTACAGAGTTAGCTAGGCTCTGGTTTCTTAGTTAAGCCACGTGGGACATTGGGCTCTCAACACCTACAGAAGGGGAGGTTGGAGGTAGTACGTCAGCTCCTGTAGCTCAAGCCCACAGTTCAGTAGCTATAACTGATCACACATGACGCTTCTGATTAAAAGAGAGGCTAATACCATATTCCTGATTTCTTTCCTTTCTCTCTTTACGTTACTTAATTCTTACATTTTCTCTTTCTATTTAACTATGTCAAACCTTTCAATTTTTATTTCTTCTTTTGAGTGTTTTAGGCTAGGGAGACAATATGATATTTACATATGGTGGTCTGGTTCATTTCACTTACAGGTATATTTTCAAGTTTCATCCACTTATATATGAAGACTTGGAGTTTATTTTTCTTTATAGCTGAGTAATACTCCACTGTATAAAACTACCACATCTTCTTCATCTATTCCTGTGATAACAGGCATTTTAGCTACAAAACTATACATTTATATAAATAAAATGGTTAAGGCAATGGGCCTAAGAACTTCCATCAGGTTTTGAAAATATCAGTTAATGGGTAGAATTCTCACACTGACTAACTCTATATGCTGATACCTGTGAACTAAGCAACTACATTGCAGACAATAATGTGTAATACTAAAACCATGCTTTAAATACCTGTTATTTTATTCTTCTAAGTGCATACTGCTTCTAATGTCATGCCAATTATTTCTATACTGTCTTTAAAGTAAATATATGTAAAAATGTAATAAAAATAAATGAGGGATAAGAAAAACAAAACGTAGCACTGTACTGCTACAAAGTTGAATATAGTACCATTTCTAAATATCTGTGTAAAAAGTGTGTAATTATTTTTTTTAACATTGTATAAGGATTTAAATTTTAGAGCATGGTTGTTGGAAAATAGCCACTACATTTTAGTGGCTCAGGTGTGTGATATTCAGACAGATAGTGATGTTAAGCTTAACTGCCTCTATCCTATTATGATAGGATAATTATATCAATAAGTTTGTCTCCTGAATGTTTAACAACTCAAGTTTACAAATCAATAAATTAAAGAAAAAGAAGGGCTACAAGGATAGCCAACATTTTGGCCCTAGACTTTCAAGGTCAGTGAGGACTTAGAACATAAGAGAACCTGTACTGTAATGTCCTGTAACTCAGTGGTGTTCCAAATTTTCTATTCAATGTGATAATGGGCCACAGAAGAAGGTGCCTAAGGAGAGTAACCTGGAGAGAAAAATCTCTCAGGCTTTCATGGAGAGCAAATTGGTCAAGCAATGGCCATGACTCCTTCAGAGGGCTGACAGTGACAGCAGATCCACAAGGTGCTGTACATGGTTCCAGGATAAGTACTGAGGGAATTAGATTGACCTTATAAAATAGCACAAGTTACATTTTAGTTATATAGGTGTTCTTTTTTTTTTTTACATTCAGAGATTTTTTTAAATTTACTTTTTATTTTATTGAAATACAAATATCAATCAGACAGTTTCAAGACACCTTGAATTTCAATAAATTAATACATTGCAAACGGTTTTCATAATGTTCTGGTATCGTACAAGGTGCATACATGATATTATACTTACAGATACTATTATAGCATATGTCCCTTATCAGTAAATTAAGAGTGTAGCTGCTCACTTATTTTATACCTGAATTATATCAAAAATTCAATAATTATTTTCATAGTGAATGACCATAGTACTAGAAGCTGTCATAATATCCTGTCCAACCACCATTAGTGCAGATCTTGCCTCTCATAGGATTATGTAGAAGCACAGCGTTATCTATCCCAACTGTACTGTCTCAGGAGATGGCTCAGTAGAATAAGTGCTTCCCTGACAAGTGCAAGGGCTTGAGTTCAATCTCCCCCTTCTACCAAAACAAAAACAAACAAACAAACAAACAAACAAACAAAAAAGTAAAACTGCAGCCTTGTATATAGGTGTTCTTTCAACTTAGTTTTAACCATTCGGCAGGAAAGTGTAACCACAAGGTATAAAAAGTAACACTATATTAATATGCTGAGCTGTGAAAGGCTCAATTCAACAACTTCAGATAATTGCCAGTTGTGCTGGTAACTCACTACTATGATGGAATATTGAACTATATTCAAGTAGCTACAATGTTTTGACTGGCATCAAGTATGAAAATACCAGGGTCAGGGTGATGTCTCAGTGGAATAAGCACTTCCCTGGCAAGTGCAAAGGCCTGAGTTCAATCCCTAATTCAGCAAAAAACAGTATGAAAAGACCCTCTAAAGACTTCTCCAGATATAGCTTCTCTAACAGCAATAGAATACCCTTCTCTGAAAAAACAAAACAAAAAAATGGAGACATGAAGAAAGGTCTGTTCTGTAGTGCAAAAAGAAAGCATATATAAGATAGTTAATATAAAGCTAATTTCTCTTAGTTCATTAAGAAGAAAAGTTTTTACTACTACTGTTTAGATAAGATTTCATGTCTGCATGTTATCCTCTGAATAGCTACTATAAAGACAACAATATGCAATATACTAATTATTGCAACTATCCTATTAACCTGTTTTTGAAATTATTTCATTGCTATTTTTTCTTAATTAAAATGAATGAAAAATTAGATTGACTTCTCCAAATATAAAAGGAAAGAAAAGAAAGGTTAAAGTATGAAATATTATGTGGAATTCTTAATAGCTGGTACTTTCTTTCACCAGCTTTCATGGATAAATCAGGAATGAATGGGTTTAGAGATCTTGTATTTTGATCATGCTCTAAGCCTGGATTTCATTTTAGAGTATAACTTATTCTATACTATGTTTTCAGCCTAGAATTCATTTTCCAGATTGTTGCATCTAAGGGCAACTTGGGGTATCTAAACAATGCCACAATACTTTTTCAGGTATGGCAGAATGTTGTCTCAGAAAAGCATAGCCAAGCACAACACAGGACTGAGACTGAGGCTTTAGAGCAAATTGAGCTCCTAGAAAGAGCAACTTTCAGTGAGCCTCAGAGATGTAAATGGATAGAACAATAAGACTATCAGGTCGTTTTCTGTCTGTAGCATGTTTTGTGACCAGCCCCACACACAGGGCTAAGTAGGCCACTTATTAAGAAGATTTTGAGTTTTGTGTGCTTTGCATAAGGTTAAGTCTCCCACTTGGCTTCATTAATATATGTTCATATCAGCTGATTTAGATAAATAATTAGGTATTTCTTTCTTTTTTAATGTGTTTTGTACAGAGACTCACTATGCAGCTTAGACTTGTAATGATTATCCTGTTTTCAGCCTCCTTGTCAGTAGGATTATAGAGATGTGCCACCCAGCCTGGTCTCCGTGGCCAGCTCAGCGCCCCGGAAGGCAGGGCTGCAGCACCAAAGTTAGGTATTTCTATTTGTTAAATTTTTGTTTCAGTTTTACTTTCTGCTGAAAACCACTATATCTAATGTACTCTTTAGATTTTTGCAATATAACCTTTTTTCTGCACTCAGTAATTATAAATGATCGTTGTGGAAAGAAACACCCTACAACAAAACTATTTCTATGTTTCTATGAATGAAAATTTTAAAGGTAATCATTAAAGCTTTTATTTTGTATTTTTATGTGCCTGTGCCTACTGATAACCTGTCCTTTTTGAGCCTGAAAATCCTAGGTCTTTCAAATTTGTTTAAGCTTAATACAGCTGTGAACGGCCTCGCATGACTGTGTTTGCACGGCCATGCCCCTGCGAACTTTTCATTTCATACATCATTTACAACTGGCCCAAGTGATTCCATATATTCTATGCCTATATACTTTCACTGCAGAAAGGTAAAATAAAAAGTCTATTTATTCATAAAAATCCAGACCAATCATGCATCACCTTCTTCCTACTCACCCCATCAGGTTAGTTAAATAGAAAAGAGAAAAGAGCCTGTGTTTTCCCCAGAAAATAAACATCATCCAGTATTTCAGTATTGTGATCTGTTTTCGTATGAAGGACCTCATCTCTACTGTGTTTTGACATGAGGCCTCAAAACTATAGCTAGAAAGAAAGTTTAGGAGGAAAAATAGCATCAGGTCACTGCTCAAATATTCTCATGCCAAGAGTTCCAGACTCCAAGATAAGTGTTTTTCTAGGTCACTAATCTAAACCCACTCTGACTTATTGGGTCACAGCTTTCCTGTGCCTTGTATGATTAAGGTAAGTTCAAAAGTGATACTAGAAATGGTGTGGAATTTTTGTGAGTTCCTATAGGGGTAGAAGAAATTTCTTCCTCCTTTCTCTGAAGAGTAGACCTTTAAGCCTGCTGGAATAGACAGATAACAAATAGAACAATAAATATACTTATCTACTTGCACGGAGTGCCTAAAAATGGCTAGTACTGAATAGCTTAAAAAGTTGAAAGGCTTATGCATGCTTCTTTGTAGATGAAAGAAAAATACATAGACATGGGAGTTTTAGAGGGGTAAAGAGTGACTTTGAAGAGAAATGAATGGCCCCCCTGGACACATTTGATCTAGGAAAAGGATCTGTAAATGAAGTTTGACTTTCCGTTTCCTTCCTCATGATATGTTTTATCTTCTTAATTAATGAATTTTCACATGGTTAAAGATAATCATGTTCTCCTTTGGTGGATCCTGCCTTTGCATCAATAAGGAAACTTCAGAAAATGTGTTATCTAGCATCTGCTGTTCCACAGGTGCCTTTAATTTGAAATAACTTACATACTAAGTACTATAGTAGGGACAAGATTCTCTGGACTCCTTCATTTGCCATAACATATTGGAGCATCTAGAGTTCATAAAGCAGAACTAGCACTCATTAAGAAATTTAGTTTACAATTAAAAACAGGGCTGGAGTGTAGTTTGTTGCTATAGTACTCATACTGTACATACAAAGACCTAGGTTTTATTTCAAGGACTAAATCAATAATAAAGAGAAACATATTTGGCTCCTGATTTGATGACTTAATTGAGGAAGGGCACCATAGCTCGAGAGATACTACAGAGACTAGAGTTGGGTAGAGTATGTGGGAACCAGCTCACATCGTGGAGCTCTGGGCTGCTGCTTCACCTTCTTATACTGAGATACCTTGGATATCTGTACAATTGCCTTTGACTTGATTTTTGGCTACACCTAGAGGTCTCACCTCCAACACTGAGCAATTGTTTCCTCTGACTTACAAAAGTGTGTCATTGTGCTTTACTATGTCTACTGTGAAATGTGCATTTCTTTTTTATATCTTTACAATTTATACATACATTATAAGAGTTACCATTTAAGCACCAGTCATTATTATCATGCCCTGTTATGTGCCACAGATAATTGAATTATTTAATTCTTAGAATACCTGTAGGAAGTATTCATAGGAACCCCATTTAACAAATGGGAAACCTAGATTTAGAACTATGCAATGAGTTCCAACTCAGTACTCAAAAGTAAGAGCCAGATTGTGAATCCAATAAGTGTCCCTTGAGTGTGTGCTTTTGGTATTAAATTCAGTGGCTTATGGTAAAGTAATACATAGTGTCTCATTGTAGAGTACTTCTTTTCCCAAAAAGCCTTTTTTGTTGATAGTTATGTATGCATGTGGGCACATGCAAACACACGCTCACACACACACACACACACACACACACACACACACACCACAGAGTTTGTTAGCCTGGCTCTTAATATCCTCATCTAGATTATTCTCCTTTGTCACATTACTTTTCTTTCCTCTGGTGTGTTTGGTAATGTCCTCATTGATCTTTAGTGGTGTGCTTACTTACCTATTGCTCTCCAAAATTTTGAGCTGTTTTAGATCATAGACAGTATCACATGTTTTTATAAATCCCCAGTGTCTCACAAAAGATCTGAATGAAATGGCTTCAATCACTATTTATATAATAAATAAATGTCATATTCCAGATTTGAGAATAGATATATTTTTCATATATCTTTGCACACTATTTAAGGAAGTTTTATGAATAAAGACTTGATGCCAGTGGTAGAGCACATGCCTAGCACGTGCAAGGCTCTAGGTCCGGTCCCTGCCTACCAGCCTTGACACTGAGCAACCACCAACAAGTATAGAATACAAAGACTTCTGCAAACTTCATCCTTCATAAAAGCAATGAGAAATCTGGCAAAACATCAAAATCAACTTTTCTAAAACTTTGGAAATTATCTAAAGTCTTCTGGGAAATGTTTCAGGGAAGAGCAATCTAGGGAGTACTTCCTCAAGGAAAAATTGTCTGACTCTGAGTCAGAACAAATATTCTTCATAGCATTTCAATTTACCCTATCCTTCCTATATCCTTTTATCTCTGTGGTGACTTTGAAAAATGACATCCACAATCAAAAAGAAAACCATTATGCTGGCTGACATGGAGGGGACATGAGAGAGAAATTTGGAGTTCATTCAATTCTTATTCCTAGAAAACTGGGACCAAATCATAGGGCATAACTGAATGTCTCCATTGTTATGACTTAGGTAATTATCCAAGTTGCTGTAGTTTGGGCATAGACAGATGATAGTAAGATCCTTAAGCAATGTTTCAGCTATAAGTAAGACCTCAACAAGAAGGAGAAATGAGAAAGAAAAACTATAAATTGGAATTAGAATCTTACTGGAAGTTACATCCTTGCTGAGAAGACCTGAAAATATAGTAACCTGCAAAATGGACAAGGATGCATGAAGGAGGAAGGAAGAAAATGAAGCTCACTAGTGTATTGCTAGCTAAGTTTATTTCCAGACAATTTTATCAGATTCTAGGACATTTTTTCTTCTGGCAGAACCAGGGATTGAACTCAGGCCCTTATGCTTGCCAGGGAAGCATTTATTCCATGGAGCCATCTCCCAGCCCAGACTCTAGGATTCTTAAACTCATTAGATCAATTAAATATTCCTGTGCTCATTATACATGTATTAATTGGCAAAGTTGTTTTAAAGAACTAATCAAAGACACCCTTTGATCTAAAATTCATAACCACTTATTTGTACATGGTTCTGTTTTACTGTCAAACATTTTATGAGGGAAAAAATGGGAATAAAGGAAATAGTTAACAAGGAAATATAACAAAAAATGTCCTTTTTTTAAGAAATGTGGCTTTATTTGGCTACTTATATATTGTCCTTGGTCCAAAAAAGAACAAAGGTGCTGAAAATAGAGTGATAGTAACATGAAAAATATATAATAGAAATATCAAATATCTTAAGTAATATATTATTTTCCCCAAAAGCTGGTTATTTGCAGACTTGATTTAAGATTTTCTGTATTTTTCTCTCCATTTCTTAGTCAATATGCTTGCTTATTTCTTTAGTTAACATTTGACAGCTGATTTTTACTGCATTTTTGAGGAATGTTTCACCTTCAGTTATATCAATTTGGAAGGAATTGTTGAATAGTTTACAACACTTCAGGTTTTTTGCAATAGTTTTACAAAGGATATGCAGGCAGATGTTGAAGAAATGTCTTTTAATAAGAAAGGTCTTCAGTTTTACGTGCTTGTAAGCCAAAAGGATAGTGTCTCACAGTTCTTTGCATATCTAAATGAAGGCAGAACATCTCTGGTGTAGGTAAGTCCAGCATCGTTTGTCCCCAAGCTTGGATTCCACATCAGATGGCACAAAAATCACCTGATAACCCTGGCACATATCCTGCTCATTAACAACATGGGAGGAGGCATAATTCTAAGAAACTCAGTGTATGGGTAGACGGGCAAAGATGCTCTTCTTTCACTTGAGAGAGAAAAAAGAGGGCAAGAGATCTTTCTGCACTATAATTTTCTGCATAGAGAAGACAATGTTTGTTATACTTGGAATGCAGGCAAAAGACTGGAAAAGATCAATATTTAGCTTCTCTTAACTTCAAAGGCATATTTTGAAAGCATTTTTAGTATATTTTGCTGTTATCCTTCACAAAGAAAGCCAAGTCCTTTCAAAAATGTGAAATTATTCATGAAGTCTGGTTTGACCAATGGAAGGCTTTAATATTTCCTGAGAATTAAGATTACTAATGTATAGGGATTTTGGGTTTGGAATATAAAAGTTGTCTTATATTAAATTAATGTAAATTTAGTACATTAGATCAGAAATAAAACTATGTATTTTGTTGAGTAGTACACTAACAATATTAATGATGTACTGGGAATTTCTAGTTTCAATAACTGTTGACATCTGAGACACTGTGCATGATATCTTTTGGAACATTTCACATGTGTATCTGGCAATTTTCACACTTAGTACAGATGCACACAGGAAAAGGCATATGGTGTTTACTTGTCTTGAATTATCCAGCGAGATGTCATATTATGTCTGATTTATGTCGCATTTTGGCATACTTACCTCTTCTCTTGTTTTCTTGTTGGCTCTACAATGTTAGAAACCAAAATATGAAACACATCTTTGGATAGTCAAGATACATAACCTACAGTCACTGACATAGATTCTATTCAGCTGACATTGTTATTCTGGAGAACTGTATTGATAATGTAGTTCATCAATGTGAAATAAGGTTTGCACACTGACAATTTAGTATTGCCTTGGAGATATTCTGACCTATCCATTCCATGATCTTAGTAGTCTCTTTGAACAAATTCATAATCTTTTCTGCACCAATTTGGACTTCCCTTTGGCTGCTGCTAAATGATGTATATCCTCCTCAAAAGCCTCGATGACCACTTCTTTTAGAGATATTCAGTGTGCAATTTCCATATCTGTGGTACCCTAATCTCTCTTCCTATTAATCCACATGGAAATCAAATAGTACTCCTTTCCATTTTTTTAATTTGATGCTGTTTGGGGCAGGGAAGTGTTCAGTCTTATTGTCACAAATCATTATTAGTACCGTAGCTCCTTTATTCTTCAAAGTTGTCAGTAGCCGAGGCTGGGAAAGCATCATGAAAACATAAATTATAGTGCCATGAGCCTTGTTCCTGCAATGTATTAGTAAATTCTTCATTTCATGCTAACACAAGGTCTTTGTTTACAAGCACTAGTGATTTTACCTTGTACAGTGTAGTTCAAGCCAAGTAGGTAAGCTACATTATTCCACACCAAATTTTATAACCAAATAGAATTGCCTTTTTCTGCAAGAATTATTTGAACTTTGATGCCCAAACAATGGTGGTTTTATTAAAAGTCTAAAATTATTCTCCTCATAACTATCATTTAAAACATATATTCACTTTTGTAACTCAGAAGCTTTTTTGTATAAATGTAACCATTTTCTGAGATGAATATTTGTAGTTAAATCAAAGTTTATTTTGAAATTGTTTATCAAAAATATAAAATAGTATGGCCTGTTTCTTGTAATGATATGTGTGATGAGGCCATAGTATATGAGAATTCTATATTTGGCAAACACTCTCAATGCTTCTTCTTCCTCAGATGAAGCATATGTATACTTAAAATCAGAATACCCAAAACACTTCAGACTTTGAAAGTTAACTCAGCATCTATTTTCTTTTTGAAAAGTATAAAGATTGGTTTCATATATAATGAATTTGCTTAAGCAGTCCCTTTACTCAGACCACAATTATGAGGTTTTCAACTAGACAATCTAACATGAACTACTCTGGAAAATATTGTTTGATGTCCCTTTTATTCCATTTTTTCGGAGAAACTGTCAATTTCTTTGGCTTTTCTTTCTGCCTGGATTCTTCCCTGGGTGCCAGGTGCTTTCACCCAGGTGTAATCGTCTGAAGCATTCTTTGGGCAAGCCGTCACATTGCCTGCCCTCTCTCATTCCAGATCTTCCCCTTGTGGTATACAGTCTGTGGATTACACACAATGATGTGGGGTTGATCCTGTAATATGGAACATCTTCTATTAGTGTACTCAGAATATCTATTAGCTTCCTAAGACCTTCCAGAAGAGGTGACCTCTTATGATAATGCCCTGAAAGACAGGTTATAGCTTATTGAGGAAAGAAGTGACCTAGAATTGGGTAAAGTAGATGTTATGGCTATTGTCTAGATACACCCTTAAAATCTCCTGTGCTCTTAGGTGAGACCTTCAGTAGGCGACTAGATCATGGGAGTGTGATGCTGGATAAATCCAATTAGGTAATTTATAATTGGGGTGACATCTGTTGGCAACAGGTGAGTCACTGTGAGAATGGTGTAGATAAGTAGATAGATATAGAGTTCCCCATCCTCCTTAGGAGGTTCACTGATTTCTGCCTGCAATAACATCAGCTCTTTCTTCTCTGCCATTAGGAAACCAGGCATTTTGTTCTACCAACAAGAAAACAACTAAATTAATATACATTCTTTTACTAATGTTAGAGACTTAAGAGAAAGACATGATATCCTAAGGTTTTATCAGATTCCTTGCCAGCCTTCTTTTCATTCTTCTTGTTTTGTTGAGTCACCATTGCAAATGAAAAATTATCAAGGTAGAAGAAGTTCAGTACAAATGAAATCTCACACATGGAGGCAACACGATAGTCTTGAGTACAACTTGGGATTCCTATAGTAGAGTAGTGTTTTTTTTTTTTTTTTTTTTTTTTTTTTGGTGGAACTAGGATTTGAACTCAGACCCTTGTGCTTGCCAAAGAAGCGCTTATTATACTGAGCCATTTCCCTGGTCCCTAGTAGAATAGTGTTGACTGGAAATCATGTTCAGTTTTTAGCCACATGAGGTTTGTTGCTAAGAAGACACATTTATTGTTTCTGCTGTCTTTATTCTTCCTTAAAAGCTAGCCTAAAGTCAATATTGTATAACAAAACACGTGTGCATTCATCAAATACAGGAGGCTTCCAAGGAGCTCAGCTCCCTGAAGGTAAACTTGGCTTCTGGGCTAAGAAGTCTGCTTTCTGAAGAGGATTATTAAATCCAAAGCCACTTCTGTTATATGTGCTTATTCTCTCTCTCTCTCTCTCTCTCTCTCTCTCTCTCTCTCTCTCTCTCTGTCTCTCTCTCTCTCTCTCTCTTGCTTTCTTGCTCTTGCTCTCACTCCCCCGCTCTCTCTCTATATATATATTATTTTAACAACTCAAATTCAAAGAGATATAAAGTAATGTAATAAAATGGCAGTTTTTTTCAGTTTTGATTCTATTAGGTATGGTAAGCTTGCCTGTTTTTAATAAACGTGTTAAAGAAAATTTAGGCTTCTATCTCGTTTGATTTTATTTGACATGGTTAGCAATGAGTTCTTATATTTTTCCAAAGAAAAGGAAGTGTCCCAAAGAAAAGTGAACACTTCAGAGCAGAAGAGCATTTCACTATGATGCAGTAAAAAAGCATTGGTTTTCATAGACTTTTTTCTTACATAAGTAGAGTTTCATGATAAATCTACTATTCTTCCTGAGTAAAGAAAACAAAACAAAACAAAACCATCGATTATTTTACTCCCTAGATGGCTGCAAAGAGCAATGTGATATGGTATAAACCAGTTTTGCCTGGAAGGAACAGAAAAACCATTTGTAAAAGGTACGTATATTTATGAAAGTTACCAAAAACTACATTACAGCACTGATAATAATCCTAATAAGAACACCTAGAAACAAGAGGCAAAAAGATGGAGGGGAGGGGAAGTCCCTGGATCCAGTTTTCTTTTATCACACAAGGCTTTCAGGAGTTCTGACAGAAATTACTAGGATAAAATACCCTGCATGGGTTTGAGGATTCTCCAAGAAATTTCTTTTCCCTCTTTTCTTTCATAATATCCAGTAACCTTGATGACAATCTACTCTTTCCACATATTTCAGTCGTGCTTGCCAGAAAATTACAGGTTACCTTGGCAGGACTGCTGCGACAGGGACAGCCAGCTGAGTGCTCAGCCTGAGAACTTGTTAAAGTGGAACGGGCGTGGTCTGGGCTGGTACCTGAAGGTCTGCAGTGGCGCAAACCTTGTACCCAGGGAATCAAACATTCAGATAGTCTAATGGGAGGGCGCAGAGACAGAGAAGTAGAGAGGGATAATGAAGAGAGAGGTTTTGAGCTCAGTTTTCAAATGGGGAAAATATGATCAGAAGTTCAAATTGCCATAGTTAAGAACAAACAAAATGAATGTGTACAGGTATGAATTTTGCTTCCTTCCCTCCCTCACTTCCTCTCTCCCTCTGTCCATCTCCCTCTTCCTCTCTCTCTCCCTTCCTTCTTCCCTTTCAGTAATTTAGAAATCTCTCAACATACTGAGAGAGGAAAAAAACTATCTCTATGCACAGACGCAGCTAACTCAGTTTTCTCTGCCTTTAGAGGCACCAGCCTGTTTCAGGTCCCAAGCTCATCTTTTGGTTTCCAACAAGCCTGTAGGGAAGCAAAGGTAAAGACAATCCAGTGCTTTTGGAGGTCAGGGAGCCTGTCAAGTAGGCACTAAAACATCATCAGTGTTTTAAAAGCTTCCTGAGAGCCAGGAACTCCTTTCCTCACTCCAGACCACAAAGCTCTTTGAATTCCATGGGAAAAGAAACTCTTATTTCAGAAATAAACTTTGAAGTTGTTTGAAGATGAAAGAGGGAACTTGCCTCTGAGCTAGTGCTGAAGCAGTGGGGAGGGACTACTGGTATTTTGAAACGTGCTTCAGAGAACCTTATTAGAATTTAAAAGGACTGTGCAAACAGATCCCCTATGGCTCTGTCCCACTGAAAGTATGTGACAAGGTTTTAGAACATAACTGAATCTCAGGCGGATGCTAACTACTATCAAAATCTTTTTATTTGATTATGCAAAATTATTTGTCATTCACCAGAGATGACAAAAAGCAATTATTTCAGAAACTTATATGCTGTGAAAGTTTTGCTACTATCTCAGTCTCATTTACTACTCACTAAAAAAAAAGATGCTATAATGAATTTAGTGTGACCACGATATACCCCTATGTCACAATTTTGCTTCTCATTGTCTATAGTTTTTTCTGTTAGTAATCAGTGAATCTGTCCTAAAACTAGACATTTTCATAGTACACTACTTTTAAAATCATCTCTTAAAACATAAATAAGATTCCACTAATTGAGCATAAATAATACTGTTTTCACACCAGTCTTACCTTGTGGATGGTATTAATCCCATTAAGGATGATGAAGTGGAAATTTAAAGAGCTCAAGTAGTTCCTTTCAAACATTGAGCTGTAATCAATAGAGCTGAGATTTTAATTCACAATTAAAACGTACATGTTCTTTGCATTCACTTGGCTATTGACTGCCATAGGATTGCTAGCAATTAGAGATCAGAAACTGTCATCAGATCTGCCTGCATCTCCTTTATTAGTGTATGTTATACATAATTCTTACTGTGATGAGGAAAAGGACAAAAGAGAGAAGGGAAAATGATACGTTCATGTATGTATGCAGGATAGTTTGGATAATTGTAATGCTGATTTCTGCTGATCTACTGAAAGGAGCATTTAATGATTGATTTTTTTAAATTTATTTTTTAAAATTTCTTATCACTTTTTTTCTGATCAACTTTGCAGGTTTATATCTGGTAACATAAAAAGCTAATTTTAAGATATATTATGCAATATAACAACCATTGTCAAATTCCTATGACTTTTTTAATGAAAATTTTTTTAATAACTATTTTTTTTAACATTTCGTATTCTTTAGAAAAGAAAAAAGAAATTTTAAAAATTAATTCAGCCTAAAACATCCATTGGTACACATACGTATGGCATTTTGTTCCATCTTACTCCTACCCTCTTTTTAAATCAGTGTTCTGTCAAAACTTAAGCAGATACAACTATAAAAGACTGTCATGTGTGCAACTGAAAGTTCAGCATTTCTCACCAGATTAACATTGTTGTGTACCAGTGTGACCAGGAGAGTTGGAATCAAGCCTAACATGGAAATATGTGGCTTGGAAATAAGATGCTAGAAAACTATTTGACTGACTCATTTTGTATCTTTTTTCCTTGAGAAAGTGTAGAAATAGCCTCATAATTAATAATGTTAGGAAGATTAAAAGATATTTAAGTACTCGTATAATTTGCCTAACTTTGTGGAAGCATATTGCAATGCGTGTTGTCTTTTCTAAAATTTAGATTTAAACCTTCAGCCTCTTTAATATTGTGTCCGAAATTTCAGATTGATAACCCCAGTTCTAGAGACCCAAAGAGAACAGCCTTGGCCATTTATCCCCAAACCCCAATCAAGATGGACATAGTGGGTGGCAACAGAGTTCTGCTGGGAGGACAGATAAGCAGGCTCAAGTTCTGTCTTTGGTAGGGCTGACATCAACTTTAACATTTTATAAAGAAGGAAATCAGTCATTTTGGAGGTATACATGATTAGGGTTACAGGTAGGTCTTACCAAACCCTTGGGTCTGCCAGGCTTCAGGACAGCCAGCTTGCTTCCGCTGAGGTGGGCAGACTCAGTTTAATCTGGTGGATTTGCCCCAGCTTGGTGGACAATCTCATTAAGAGATGACTTTTCTTCAAGGCTGGCCTTTGCCTTGAGACTGTTCATTCCCTTATGTTTAAGAAGTCTGTTAATCAGAGTACTATAGCTGGAATCCTAAGGAGAGAACATTAAAGAAATAAAGGCAGTCTGAGAGGGACAAAATAAAGTTTGTTATTTGCGTTGGTTTTTACTCAGATAATTCAATATTTATGTATGTGTGCACACAATTGCGATGTGTATATGAAATAGCATAAAATATTTGTTTCACAATTATTAGTGCACACACACACACACACACACACACACACCAAATAAAATCCTAGCTGGATAAACTCTAACCTATGTAGAGTTTCAAATTTCATCTTCTTTGTTTGGTACTAGAAATTGAATTCATGACCTCATGCTTGCCAGGCAGGCACTGTGCTGCTGAGCTATATCCACAGCTCTCCAGCTTCATAGGTTGGCATGTAAAGCCTCAAAAACTTGGATGTTATATATCTTTCTAACCTTGAAGAATTATTCTATTGGCATTTATTTACTAATGCATAGCTCTTGTCTTCCTCCTGACATTGTCCCTGTTTGCATCTGTTAGCTCTTCACCTGGATGTTCTTTCTGTAAATCTCTAGGTGATCTCTAGACGATCTTAGAAAACCTTTTCTCATGACCACCCAAGTCTAACAGCAGTTGAGAGCTTTCTGCTTTGTGGCACTCTGGTCCTCTGTATTTACTATTTTTGAGGAATTTGTCACACTGCCTTAGATCTGTTTTCTTTGCTTATGTTAGACTATTTGCTCCTTGATATGAGAGAGTCATCTTACTCATTTCAATATCTGCATCAGTCACTACAATATGTGCCTCCTAGTAGGTATTCATGAAATGATCACGAAGTGAGTGAATATATCTTTTGCAAAGGGAAAACAGAAAAGGAACATGATTTATTAGTAAGGAGCTAGATCTACATAATTTAACTCTTACATCTTCACTGTATTAGCAGGTGACAGACATCTCAAGACTTAAAAGAAAACTGATGTGGAATACATAGACAAAAAAGCCCCGGATCATGAAAGCTTCAAGTAGGCACAATATAGTTTTAAAAAATTAAAACAAAGAAAATATATTTTTCCACCCTTATGGCCTTTCTTACATTTATCTTTTGTAAAAAAAAAATGATCTGAAAATTAGGCTGTACTTTGACAACGTATGAGAGGCAGAAGAGAAAAAAGTTTATGAGAGAAAATAGTGCGTATCTACATATTTGGATAATAATGAGAACTTGGATAATAATGAGAGGCTTGCAGCATGTAGTGTATGTATTACAGCACAGTGCTTTTCTTATTCAGCATGAAAACAAACATTCTACGTGTAATATTGCCAATATGGTGCCCCTGGAGTGGGAACACAGATTGTCAGCACTTCTGATTATGCATGTCGGCAAACCAGCCAACGATAAAACATGTTCAGAGCAGGGAAAGAATTGAGTTTGGGGATTGCAGAAGACCATTTCTCACTCGTTGAAAAAAAAAATGATGTGTAAAAACACACAAGTTATGTTAGTCAAGTTAGAAAAGCAACTCAGAAGAGATTAACACAAGTTCAACAAGGGGCCTAAAGAGAGAGAGTATTTCAAAGCAATTTGCTTAGTAAATTTTACAGCCTAGAGGCTTGACATCTGCAGACAGCCAAATGCCTGTAGGAAAGTAGTGAGGGGAACATACAAATTAACAGCAGCAGATCTAAATTTCTTGGGTGAGATAAAAACATGATCAAAAGGAAAAGAGAGAGAAAATGGATGGGAATTTTTCTAACATCTTTGGCACTATTATTATTTTTTTGCATTTACATAGAAATATAAATTCTTCCTTTAGAAAAGCTGATACTTTTGTCTTCTATTTAATACAGATTTTATAATAGAGAAGGCTTTGAAACAAGGAGACTGGGCTCACTTCCTCATCCTACCCTCTGCATTTGGGTATCTTTCTTGTGTCACTAATTTCTTATTTACAGAATGAACAAAATTGCCCCGAACTTCCAGACTATTATAAAGAATTGTAGCATTTCAAAGTAAATGGAACCTGTAGAAACTCAATAAATGCTGCTACATTACAAACATTTAAGATCCTTTTGTTAAAGCTGTCTCAAGAATTTTGAAACTCTAGCTTTAAGTACTTTATTCTGTTTTTGTCAAATTTCCAACCATAGAATATAATCACCCTGCCTTATTTAAACTGTTCATTTTCTTTGTGAAATTCTACTGTGAGGAATACTCTTTTCTCCAGGTGTGTTTCTAAATGGCATCTAATTCACATTGATAAGGAACCATTTATTTTACCCCATGATACAATTTGAATATGTCCCAGCCAGAACGTGGGCCATGAAACTTGGAGGTTTTGTGACAATACTAAGAGGTGAGGTTTTGCATCTGCTTTGGCAAGCTCGGGGACCAGGGTTTGATTCCTGGTCCTGCATACCCTGCCACAGAGGCATGCTGAGCCAGTGACAAAATCCAGGCATGGTGGCGCACACCTATAGTCCCAGTGCTGGGGAAGCTGAAAACAGGAGGATCACCATGAGTCCAGTCTGTGTAGTGAGACCCTGAACCAAATACACACATGAATAAAGAAATAAATAAAGACGTGAGGCTTTGCAAAGATGAGTAGGTCATGTGAGCTCCCACTGTCATCCACAGAATTAAAGACCTTACCGTGGACATCATAGTTCTCACCTAGTCATGTGTCCTTCTTCTTATTGCAGTGAGATGACACTATTCCTCCTCCCCCCTTGAGGATCAGCAAAGAGGTGTAATCATTTCTCTTTTTCTTTCTTTCATTTTTGAGACAGAGTCTCACTATGTAGTTGAGGATAGCTGTAAACTCACGACATAGCTCAGGCTGGCCTCCAATTCACAGCAGTGCTCCTGCCTCAGCTCCCCTAGTGCTGGAACTATAGTGCTGGCATGTGCCACTACACCTAGGTTGTGTTTCCATTTTGGAATCAAACACTTAGCCCTCACCAAGTACTGAACCTGCCAGTCCTCAACCTTGTGCTTTCCAGCCTCTAGAAGTATGAGAAATAAATCTATGTCTTTGTACTTTACCCATGCTCAAATGTTTTGTTACAGCAGCATAAGTAGAGTAAGAGTCCTCTTAACTGCACTCTCAATGCCTTCGTCCCTCTTCTTTCTTGTCTATGATACAGTGTCTCTCCCCTTGAGCCATGCTGATGGTATTTTATTAAGTTTATCATCATGACTTCTACTCCCTTTTATAATAAAAGGCACCATAAAGCGGCAAATCAAAGCAAGTTGCCCACAAATAGGAAAAATTTAAATTTTGCCATTGTGTCAGGGACAACTGTTAACGCCGAGCAAGACTTCTGAGACTAGCCATGATTCTCACCTACCTCTAAATGCTAGATGTGGCCCAGTGTGGCAGCGCATTCTGTCATGGCCACGTCTATTCCATTTAGTCATTCAATCAATGTTCATTTTAATAAGGTCACATCAGGGAGCAGCAGTCAGTGGCAAGAAGCTCTAGTTCCTCAAATGTCATTGCGCCTGCTTAGAAGCTTTAATCTTTCCTTCCTCTGAGAGTTCTCACTGTGGTGACCCATGTTTCATCTCAAAATGCTCCTCGGAAATTCTTTACAACAGAACTAACTGGGAAGATGCTCCTTGTCTTCTGTAGACTCGGCATAGTTCTGACTGTGTACACACTTTTGTGTTTAATTCTGCCCTCAATTTATATTTATTTCTGTAGAGCACAAAACGTCTTGTGTCCTCATTCAGTAGTGATACTGATGATGATAACAATAATCCCTGTGTTTCTGGGTTATTATACAAAATGTCATTCTAGTCTCAAGTATTTTAGGAATTTCTCTTGTATCATTTACTATATGTAATTAGGCATTCATGTATAACTGATTTGTTTACAGTTCTTTTTTGTGTAATTGGTACAGTGTCTATAGGGTGTTTGGGGTCTCACTATGAAGAGCAGACTTATATTGCTCCCCCTATTTCAGCCTCCCAAACGCTGGAATTATAGGTGTGCATCACCACTCCTAGTCTCAGGTGCTGTCACAGCACATCCTGGGGACAGAGCTGACAGGGCATGGAGGAGACTGAACTCCAACTTCTGTGCTCTGCCTACGCATGTGCTTCAGTCTGCTGAGCTATCTGGCTGGCCCTGTTTCCAGTTCTTTAAGGTAAATTTAAAACAAAAATTAAAACAAAAATTTTAGAACATTAAAAAATAATGTATAATGTTCATAATAGTATTTATAAAGTAAATATATATAATATACTATCAATAGTATTTGTCTATTTTTTCCAAATTAAATAGTGACTCCTTTTCTTTTGAAAACACTGTTGTTATTTTTCCAAATATCTGTAATTTTTCTCTTTTTGAGCACAGGGTCTTCAGATTGTTTTATTTTTGTGAAAGAATCTCACTAAGTTATAAGTATGTATTCTACTGTTGCATTTGTGAGCTCTGTGTCTTAGCCTTTCAGAATGCTGGGATCACAGTTTTGTAGCACCATATCCTGCCAATTTCCTAATTCTTGAACAACTCTGTGTGTATATGCCTGTGGGGAAGGTGGGGGGTGAGGAGGGATGTCTAAGTGTTTATATATTTATTTTACATCAATGAAGAAAAAAAATTAGGGATTCATAGGTCTATTATATTAATGAAATGTAATCTATTTTCTTTTCTAATCAAATTTGGTTAATAAATGTTATTGTTTTATCATTAATGAGGGAAGTTTCTACTGCTTATCTTCATGAAGGAAAAGCATCATTAGAACTATATTGCATCATTGGGACAATCACTAATTAAAAGGTTAATTACTAGGATCTATTTTCTATAGATAGAATTATACTGCAAGAGTTTCTTTCTCCCAGAGGACCTGGTTGTTTTTCATGTTAACCCTCAGGGCCTGGGAACCCTTACTGCTGTAAACATCTGAGATAAAACCTTCCCGTGATCATAGAGTGGTGGGTTCTGTCTATACCATTTTGTTAACAAAATCTAGGTAAATAGATATTCTATTCCCTGTACTAGGTTTTCATTACAAGCTGAACTGGGGAGTGGTAGCTGTGAATTTTTCATACATCAATAAAGGCTGTATTTTGATAAATATTAATATATCATCACTAAATTTTTTCTATTAGATAAAAAAGGATGAGAGAATTTTCCTTCAAAAATGTTGTTATAGTCAATGTAAGGATAAATCTGAAATTTATTTAATTTGAATTATTATATGATAATATTTTACTCAAAAAATGATTTGAGTATGCAGTTCAGTATATACTCCTGAATAACCACTAATACAGTTGTCCTACAAATCTTCTCCAGGAAGATTTCTAATTAATTCAGTTGACTTGAGATGAATCCCTGTTAGAATTTCACTTTTTCTTTGAATTCATATAAATGAATCAGATGATGTATACCATTTTGTTTGCTCTCAGGATACTATTGAAGTGTGTCTACATTACAGTGTTCATTAGTAGCTTATCATTATTCCATTGAGTTAATACAAAAATATACATTCAACCACTCTTCTGTTAATAAATTTTGGAATTATTTCCAGGATATTCTTGTGCAAGAAATCATGTAGAGAATTTTTTTATTTTTATTTGATAAACACTTTGAACTGGAGTTGATAAATTCAGCAGGTTCCTATAGTATCAAATCATAACATGAATTAGTTTGCTAAAACGAATTTACTGCTTACCATACTATCAGCAATGTGGAAAAACTTTATTGTTCCAGGTGCTCATAAGTACTTGGTGTTGTCAATAGTCTTTTTTTTTTTTTTTTTTTTTTTTTTTGTATTTTAGAGAAGGGTCTACAGCGTGTGTAGGGTCTTACTACTAGATCAGACTTGCAATGATTACACTGTTTACAACCTCCCAATAGGTGGGATTACAGTCTTCTGCCATCACACCCAGTCTCAATTGCCATCTCAGTGCGCCTGGGGGTGGGGATAGCACAGCAGGTCTGGATCAAACCCAGGCCCCTGCACCGGCCTGCACACATTTTAATCTGCTGAGCTATTTGGCCGGCCCTTTTCAATAGTCTTTATTTTATTTTAATTGTGGTTTTAATATAAAATTTGGTAAGCATCAATGAAGGAATAGGAGGAAAAATTGAAAAGAATTTATGAATAGAAATTTTTGAAAAGTTAAAACAGAATTTTAAAAAAATTCATGCAGAAAAAAGGTAGCTGAAGATGCTGCATTGCTGTGATTTTTTTTTAATATAATAGTGACTGGTAGGAAAGAAAAATAAATCTGAAAAGATTTAATTATAAAACCACAACAGGAATCGTTTTTATGAAAAAAACCAACACTATTACAACAAATTTGGAACTAAGCATTTTTATTTTTGCCATCTTTGCAGATATTAGTTTTAAATCTAACATTTTTGCTGTTGTCTGAATTAAAATTTCATGTTGTATATGCTTTTCTAAAACTCTGTTAAATATTTTATTTTTGAGATGGCCACAGTTGCACCCTCAGCTTTTGGCTCAGTTGTTGTGGTGAACTTATACAATACAAGTGTTTCTGCCTATTCTTGTGCAAAAATCCTATGTGAAACTTAATTTAGTTTTACAATATAGTATCCAGATTGTACTCAATTACTAAGTGATTATGTAATAAAAACACTGACACATGGAGGCTCATTTTACAATTTCAATTCCAAATGAATTTTGAAGGTGAATATAGACAGAGAGAGAAATTGTGCACTTGGTTGTGTATAAATAGGGCTGTGCTGGTGTATGCATGTATACGCTTGTGTGTGCAAAGGTGTGTATGAATACAATGTTAGAAAAAGGTTCCCTGACCCTTAGAGATGAAAGGAAGCATCGCTCAGTTTGTTCAGGTAAATAAGTGAATATTTAATGGATAATGTGGTGTGAAATGGTGGTTATTTTTGATGGCAAATATTGGTAAGAAGATTTCAAATAAGACTGACACACGTGAAACTGACAACCCATCTCAAGGAGAGTCTGTAGGGTGTTTTCAGGACAAGAGAGATAAGCTATTTTGCCTCAAAAGAATTCAAAATATTTAAAATACTGAAGACATGCCTTAGAAATGAAGTGAATAAAAAATTCAAAGTATAAAAAAAAAAAAGAGAAAACACTTGAGAAGGTGTTTTATTGGCTAGTGAGTGGCTACTTTGACTATATTTGACCAATATGACTATTAATAAGAGATTTTTTTGTTTTGTTCTGCAACTGTTGCCAACATTATTTCCCAGTAGAATAGCCAGGAATAAGTTTAAAAATAAAAGTTCAGTGTTTTATTTGAGGATTTATTTATTTATTCCAACAAATACATATTAAAATTCTTAGATGCTTAATGCTTTTTAAAATGTTTCTGGGCACTGTTAAACTGAGACTATTCAACAATCTTTAGCTTAGGCACGTATTTGTAACTTCATGGCTAATGAAAATTAACAAAATGAATTCAAATATTTTTTATCTCACTTTTCACTCATTTATTTTTCTTAAATACTGGCAATCATTAATTCTGTTAAATATAAATATATATATTGTTAAATGTATGTATATTAATTTTGTTAATATATATATATGTGTATATATATATATATATATATTAAAGGAATCAATGCTATTCCTTTAATAGTCTATCAAAGGAATAGTAGTGTATTTTACTGTTCCATTGGTTTTAAATCAAGGATCCTAGACAGGAAAAAAGGAGTTCTGCTGACTCTCTGGAGCCAGTGTTTCTCTAATACTGTAATTTGAATCTTCCAGCATAAATGACAAAACAGGGGTCTGGGTAAGGAAAAAACAATGTATCTTAAAACAAAATTGACTCTAAGGCATTTTACTCCAATAAAATGCATTTGATGAAAGAGTTAGCAAAGGAAGAACTAAAGCCACTGACAAATCAAGATTATTGCAAAGATCATAGTAAATTTTTGGGAATCAGGTTCACTGTGCACTGGTCACAAACGTTTCTCAGTCCAGCGTGATAAGGAAGCCACATGCACAACTTAATGGTTTCATTGCTTACCTTTAGGCAACAAGAAATAACGAATTGTAAAATTCAGTTTAAGCCAGTCCCTCCAGGATAGGGAAGGTGCCTCAAGTGGACAGTCTCACACGTGTCCCTCTCATGACATGGAACGGGTCAGGACACCAACCCATCCTGCATTAAGGTAATTCACTGGGTCAAGGCATGGAAGGAGGTCCTGTTTCTAGAAGGGAAGATTAGAATATACCGTGACCTGTTCTTGCAGCTCTTACTCACCTCAAGGGAAGACACTGATAATATATTCTGTGGTTATCCCTGGGAATCACAGTGAGAGGTGGTAGGCAAGTCCAAGATCACCTGCAGAACTGTCCTGCAAAACTGAGATAAAACCACCATTAGATTTCATAACCACTAAAATGACTGCAGCTAAAAATGACATAGAGACTAAAATATCAGCAAAGATACTGAAAAACTGGAGCTCTCCTACCTTATGTTTGGGGATCACAATCATTGCTTTGTAAACTTACTTGACTATTAATTCAATGCTATCCATTCCTGGGGTATGAACAGCAGACTATAAAGTGCATCTGTCTCCTAAAAATAGGTTCACAGGAGTTTTATTCATAATATAAAAATATAGCAAACAATTTGTATCTCCATAACTAAAAGACTAGATATATAAATGGTAGTATATTTCTTACTACAATTACAGCACAGTAAAGAAAAATTATTCAGTGATATAAGAATAATTATTCAATGACATAACAACAGGAATCAATCTCATACATATTATCATTATATTTATTTATTTATTGTTTTGCATGTGAAATGTGTTTTATTAATTACCAAGGTAGTCCACAAGCCAGTCGCGTAGACACAATCAAGATTAACCATCTAAGGACAGAATTTGGTAAGCTACTCGAGCCTGGAATGTGGATTCAAGTAAGATAATTCCATGCAATGTGTCCACACTCCTCGCAGTGCTTGAGCTGCTTGGGTTGGTTTTCAAAGCCTGCCATTTAGGCCTGCTGTTCTGATTCCCAATGAGTGGAGAAGTTGCAGAAGTACATAGTTGTGCCATGTAATGTGATAGAAAGCTCCCCAAGATCCCTGCTGCCGTCCCCATGCCAATGGCTCCTCTGAATCCAAAAGCACATCTCTGGCAATTGTGTAGGACAACTATGGCAGAGACATTTGAGAGCCCTGTGATGGCATACCTTCTCAGAAACTAATCACTACAAAGAAGGAGTAAAATATAGTTTTGTTAGCTGTGAATAGAAACATATTTTTGCTCTTCAAATAAACAATCTGCCTGGCATATGGCTTCAGGAAGTTTGAGAGGTGTACACATAGAAATTGCCATGTTATGACAATATTATTGAGACCCAGATGAAGATAAGGTTGTAGAGCCAAGAATGTGCAGAACATTACTGTGTCAATCCACAACTTAACACCTACTTCTTATAGCTAAATATGCATCAAACAAGGATGACTTTGTTCAATATAACTGTCAATACACACAGCTACTATACAGTATATAAAACAACTGTGGTTTCACAAAGCACATTAGGGAAAATAGCATGAAGGCAGAGTATTCAATAGTAAGCATTTAATTTAATTTAATTTATTTTTTATTTTTTATTTTATCTTTTCTCTCAAGCTCTCACAGAGAGCAAACTGGCAAGCATTGGCCGTGACTCATCCACATGGATGACACAGACAAAGGAACTACAGAATAATGTACAGGACTACAAGATAAACCCTGAGAAGACTTCAATGACCACATAAAAAATATAAAGTTCATGTGTTGGTATATAAGTCTTGATCTACCTAGGTCTTAACCATCCAGCAGAAAAGTATAAAAATAAAGTATACATCATGAGGCCATAATATTAAGCTGAGCTGTAAATGGATATGGTCGACAATTTCTTTGAATAACTCACTATGGTTGTAGAATGCTGGACTGTGTTGGATTGTGGTGTCGAGTTCAAGCACCTAAGTTTGTTGAATGTCAATGGAGTGCCCACCTTTGACAGGTGTAGACAAAGGAAGGGGTATAGAAAGAAAAAAATCATGATGTGTGTGTATAGACAGTACAGTTGGGATAGATAACGCTGTGCTTCTACATAATTCTATGAGAGGCAAGATTGGCACTAATGGTGGTTAGACAGGATATTATGGCTGCTTCTAGTACTACGGTCATCCACTAGGAAAATAATAATTGAATTTTTGATATAATTCAGGTATAAAAAATAAGATAAGTAAGCAGCTACACTCTTAATTCATTGATAAGAGATATCTGCTAAAATAATATCTGTAAATATAATATCATGTATGCACCTTGTACAATACCAAAACGTTATGAAAACAGTTTGCAATGTATTAATTTATCGAATCTGTATGGTTAAGGTGTCTTGAAACTGTCTGATTGACATTTGTACTTCAATAAAATAAAAAAAATAAAAAATAAAAATAAAATAAAACATATTATCATTATATAAAGCAAAAATATTGTCATTAAAGAATATATGTCATGTTATTTCACAATGTGAAGCTGAAGACCAGGGAAAATGACTTGATAGTGAAATTTAGAATGCTGATTATCCCTTAGAAGAGTTATCAGTGCTAAAGAATCTCAAAGGAACATCGTGCTATATGTCAATTTCTCTTGGTAGACTATGGTTATGCAGTTGTACACTCAGCTAATTATCAAATATTTTTAAATTCATCAAGCTTTCCTGTGTTTTATAATTTGGTTTAATAAATATTTGTTATATAGCATAAGTCAGTGATAACCCACCAGAAACCAGATACTTTCACTAAGAGAAGGACAACGGAAGAGCAGGAAGAAGGAAGGAGGAGTGAGGAGAGAGGGAAATAAAATGCCATTTTCATACATTGGATGAATTAGGAAATTTTCACCATAGCATTTTTTCTTATCACATTAAAAAGTTAGTAATTGTTTATTTAAAAATCACTTCTACATTGTAAAGAAATCAAACTTCCCATATGTAAGAACAATATCTTACATCCCATATGTAAGAACCCTGGAAATATCAGGGTTATGAGAAATGTGAAATCTTAAGCTGCTTCAATTGAGGGAATCATATTTGCACAATTGTAGTTCAGAGGCTCATTACATTGTTTTGAGAATAATTCTTTAAGTGTTCAGCTAATTAAGGAAATGAAGGATAGAATACAATTTAGAAGTGTTTTTGTAGAAAGGAAGGAGCGTGTGACTCTTACTTTCTTAGCTCATTTGCTTATTTACATTCTGGGGTAAAAGGTTTTCATAAAGTTGACTTCAGTGCTGAAAGAGCCATGGCTTAGAGACATAAATCATATGGCTAAGCTCTCTTGGAGACTAACCTGGAATCTAAATCCATCACAGTCATTTGCAGGGCTTCAGGCGACCTTTGTATGATCTTGTTCATTTTATTTGATCTACTGTGCTTGCCAGGATTAAAGGAAAAATTTTGAAATATAGAAAAGATTTAAAGGGGTCAAACAAACTCTCTTGTCTACAAAAAGACTTTCACAGTAGGGATCTGTTCTATTGCACAGACTTCCAAAACTTAAAATCTTCAGGAGATTCAGACTGAGGTTATTTCTAGAAATAACCTTTTGTGATTCTTTCTCTCCTACTGAAGGATTGAGAGAAAGCAGTACTGATACCAAAAAAAGAAAATACAATGTAATGAACACATGGAGACTAGGCATCGTAGCATGAGCCAGTTATCCCAGTGCTTGGGCCTCTGAAAACAGGAGGAGGAGTGTGATCTGTGTAGCGAGACCCTGTAGACACTTACTAAATACATTTTACAAAAAGAAAATGTAGTAAGGGCTGGTGAGATAGCTCAGCAGACTAAGTACCTGTCTTGTCCGTCCCAGGCAACACAAGCAGCACGGGCCCTGACCCAGGGTGTGCTGAGCCAACCAACGAGTCCAGGCATGCTGGCACATGCCTGTAATCCAAGAATTGGACTTTAGCTTCTTCCTGCTTTATTTTTGGCTCGCTGGATTTGATGTAAGAAGTTTATCTCTGTCATGCAGTCCTGTCATGATATCCTACCTCAACATAGGCGCGAACAAGGAGACTCAACAACAAAGCCACTGGGACTCCCAAAACTATAAGTCAAACTAAGCCTTTTGCTCTTTATGAATTTAATAGCTCAGGGCTTTACTAAAAAGCTAAAACTACGATTCCATTAAATGTTCAAATTTAGTAGAACTTAAACATTAAGATTTTGTATTTCCATGTTAATGAACATGAAATAGGTCTTCAAAAATCATTTTCATTAGCTCTTCCTATTAAAAAATAATTTCTATAAAATTCTTGCTCACTTAAAGTTGTTTGCACACAGGAAACTTGAATGACTATCAGATACTATTGTAAATAGTATTTGAAGGTATATTTCTATTTATTATTATTATTATTACTAATACTATTATTATCACTATTTAGACAGGCTCTTGCTATGTAACCCATGCTGGCACTGTACTCATGATGAGCATTAGGGCTCAACCTCCTGAGTGGTGGAATTATAGACCGGTACTTCTACAACTCACTTTTTAAGTTATCTTATAGTTAGAAAAAATCAATAAATTCCTAACTTTGACACTGCTATGGTTTGTCTGTAGCTGTCCCTCAAAATATTCATGCAATCTTGAAGCTTCTGGAGTTTGTGATTGATTGTTTGTGGGTGTGGATATGGCACCTGCCTTGGTGCGGGTAGTTTGCATTACAATGTAAGGTGGGAAGAGAATCTACCTACTTAAGCTGCTGCTACCTCTCCCTTTGTGCTCTTGCTCTATGCTAACACCATGAAAAGTTGCTTTTTGCTATGTGCTCCTTTGCCTTGGAGCCAGCTGAATATGGACTGAATCTCCAGTAACTATGAGCTAAATAAACCTTTCCTTTCCTAATCTGAGTGTCAGGTATTTGTCCCAGCAGTGACAGAAGAGTAACTAAGATAGGTACCTTAATTGAGAATTATAGAAATTACATAAATTATTAAATTATTACTTTAATGTCTACTCTTTCATAACTATAAAACATAATATTTTTTTCATTTCAAATTCTTATTAATTGGAATCCAGCCAAGGCCTGGTATATGAGTAAGAACTTCTACTGCTCTCTAGGGATCCTTTCACCTTCTAGACCAAGCCCAGGCCTGGAATGTGAGTGAGAATTACTGCTGCTCTTGCTGGACACCTCCAGACCCAACACAAGCCCAGGCCCTGTGAGTGTGTGGGAGAGTTTCCTCACTTTCACGTGACCAATAAACATCTCTGAACACAGTCCAGGCCAGGCATGTGAGTGAGAACTTCCAACACTCTCTGGATTTCTCCAGTTTCAGCCAAGGCCAGGCACATAGGCCTGGGTGAAACTGCTGCTGAAGTCCCTGCAAAGAACCTAGGGGACAGAATCAGCCAGCTAATACAGGACCAGAACATCTTGAAAGAGGGACCCAACTGGTTCACTTCCAAGGGCTCCAGCAGAAAGAAGCTGAGCACAGCAGCCAGACTGAAGCCAGGCACAACTGGATGAATTCAAACTTTATATATCTGTACCTGAATTTCAGTAGATGCAAAGTTTATAACTATACCAAAACTCTAAGTTCAGAGGACAGTGTTATACAAAATGAGAAAGAGAAGGATCAAAACACAATCTCAGGACCTGAGTTCACACAGAGCAAGTGCTGAAGACACTAACAAAGAAGAAATTAGGAATCACACAGCTGAAATGCCTGAATTAATAGCAGTGAAGTAAAGAAAAAACTGCAGAAATGATAGAGGAATTCAGATCAGAAATAAGCTCTGAAATGAATGAAGAAATTTCTGAATTAATAGTGGCTAAAGAATCAAATGCAAAAACATATAGAGGAAATCATATCACAAATAAACTCTGAAATAATAGAATTAATAATTGCTTCTTAAGAAGACACTGATAAAAAATAGAAATTAGAAAAATGATGGAATCCTTCAATGAGCAATATAAGAAATAGGTCACATAAAGCAGAGTCAAAGAGATAAAGAGGAACTTAAAATCTCAATCACAAGATTGCATAATTGAGTAAAAGTGAAGACAGAGTTTCAGATCTTGATGATGCCATCGCAGCTAGTGAAAAGGTAAGAAAAAATCTCTTAAAACATCTAGGATGCAAGAAAACATAATCCATCACCTCAAGACAACACAAAGATGAAAAATATGAGACTAATAGTCATCAGTAAGAAAGAAGGAATCAATACAAATGGTATAAAAAGAATATGGGGAAACAATCTCACATTCAGGGAACCAAAGGATACAGAACTCCAAATAACATCAATTAAAAATACATGAAGACGTATAATATTGAAGATCCCAGAAATCCAGCACAAGAGTGTTATACTGAAAGCCGCTAGAGAAAAGAAACAGATCACATTTAAAGGAAAAACCATCAGAATAATGGAAGACTTCTCTTCACAAACCTTGAGGTCAAGAAGAGCATGGCGGAGAGAACTTCAAGTCCTCTATGAAAACAAACTCTATTCCAGAGTACTATTCCCTGCAAAACTCACTTTCAAGTATGATGGACAAGTGAAATACTTTTATGACAAAGAACAACTAAAGAATTTCTTGATGACAAAGGCAAACCTATACAGACTACCGAAAGATGTTCCAGAGAGGGATGAAAATGATAAGAATTCCATGAATGAGAATGGAAGGAACCCATTACACAGGGAAACAAGTAAACACAGGAGAAAAAGGAGTCAACAACAGCAAGTAAATAACATGTCAATCATAAGTCAATAGGTATTAATTCTTACCATCAATGTAAATGGACTCAATTCACCAATTAAAAGAAACAGGCTGGTACAGTGGATTGGGAAACAAAGTCCAACAATATGCAGTATATGAGAAACACAATTAACTCATAAAGAAATTCATAGCTGAAAGTTGAAGGATGGAAAATAATACTACTCACCCCAGCATCTCAGAAAAAAGCAGGGGTAGCAATCCTGTTCTCAGAACGTCTAAATTTCAAACCAAACATCATCAAATAAAATAAAGAAGGCCACTTTATATTGGTTAGGGGAAAAATTCAAGAGCAAGAGGTAGCAGTCATAAATATGCATGCTGCTCAGGAACACAGAACTATATAAGACAAATGGACATGAAAAATCCAATATCTGATACTACAGTCTTAACAGGAGAACTTAATACCCCTTATCCCAAAAAGATAGGTCAGCCAGACAAAAATGTAGCAAAGAAGTAGAAAACTGAACTAGAGCTTGGAACAAGTAGACTTAGTGAACACATATAGTTTTTTCACCCAATCACAGATGAACACACATTTTTTTCACGTGCACATGGGTCAATTTCTAAAATAGACCACATAGTAGTCAATAGGCAGTGCTTAAGTACATGAAAGAACAGAAATTATCCCACGCATATTATCTGACCACAGTGCAATAAAGGTGGAAATAAACTACAAAAGAAACCAGAAAAACAACAGAAATATATGGAAATTAAACAATGAGTCACAGATGAAATTAAATAGGAAACTGAACAATATGTACAATTCAATGGAAATTCAAAGACAACTTAAAGGAACTTATGGGATGTGATGAAAGACAGCAGCTTTTAGAGGCAAATATAAAGCTGTGAACTCACACATGAGGAAAACAGAGTGGGTACCAATAAACACAAATGTTGCACCTACAACATCTGGAAAAGGAAGAACAAACCAAACACAAAGACAGACGGAAAGAAATGACAAAGATTAGAGTGGCAATTAATTCTATCGGGACAAAATAAACACTTCAAAGAATTAATGAATCAAAAAGCTAGTTCTTTAAAAGACTAAATAAAATTGAAAAGCCCTTAGCTAATCTCATCAGAAAGAGGAACGAAAAAACTCAAATACAAAGAATAAGGAATGAAAAGGTGAAATTACCACAGACCCTGTGGAAATGCAGACAATTATCAAGAGGCATATTTTTTTTTTGCTTAACACTATTTTTTAATTTTTCATTTTTTAAGGAATACAAAACATTAATAAAAAAACTACATTAAAAACAATAAAAATTTCAGAAAACAAAGTAATAAGAATTCGCCAATTGTTGATGTATTTGTATGATGTTATCTTCAAATAAGTTGTAGAGGTTATCAGATATAAGATTATTTTAAAGAAAATTATTTTAAAGAAAGATTTTTAAAAATATTTTTTAAATTTAATTTTAATTTTTTAATTTCTGTTTTATTGAAGTACAAATATCAATGAGACAGTTTTAAGATACCTTGACAAGATGGATTTGATAAATTAATGCATTACAAAGTGTTTTCATAATGTTTTGGTATCATAGAAGGTGCATACATGATATTATGCTTACAGACATTATTACACCATATGTCTCTTATCAGTAAATAAAGAGAGTGTAGTGGTTTGCGTATATTTTTTATACCTGAATTACATCAAAGATTCAGTAATTAATACTTTCTACCTTGTTATTTTCCTAGTGTTTAAGAAGCCGACATAATATCCTGTCCAACCACCATTAGTGCAAATCTTGCCTCTCATAGAATTATGTAGAAGCACAGCGCTATCTATCCCAACTGTACTGTCTATATGCACACATCAGCAAAGACTCAGGACATAGGAGAACCTGTACTGCAACATCATGAAACTCAGTTGAGCTCCAAATTTTCTGAACAAGGAGATTATGGAGCCGCAGAGGAAAGAGATTGAAGTTCTACAGTGTGCCTGGGGAGAGTCACATGCAGAGAAAATTTTCTCTCAAGCTCTCAGAGAGAGAAAACTGGTCAAGCATTGGCCGTGACTCATCCACATGGATGACACAGACAAAGGATCTACAGAATAAGGCACAGGACTACAAGATAAACCCTGAGGGGACTTCACTGACCACATAAGAAACATAAAGTACATGTGTTGGTATATAAGTCTTGCTCTATCTAGGTCTTAACCATCCAGCAGAAAAGTATAAAAATGAAGTATACATTGCGGGGCCATAATATTAAGCTGAACTGTAAATGGCTATGGTTGACAACTTCTTTGAATAACTCACTATTGTTGTGGAATGCTGGACTGTGTTGAATTGTGTTGTCGAGTTCAAGCACCTAAGTTAGTTGAATGACAATGGAGTGCCCATCTTTCACAGGTGTAGACAAAGGAAGGTGTATAGAAAGAAAAAAATCATGATGTATGTGTATAAAGAGGCACATTGAAAATCTTTACTCAGACAGAATAGAAGACACAGAACAAACACACAGATTCATAGAAAAATAAAAACTACCAAAACGGAAGCAAGAAGATACAAGAAATCTCAGTCACCCAATAACAGCCAATGAAATGTAATTAAAAAGAAAACTCCACAAACAAAGAAATGTCCAGGTCCTAATGGATTCACAGGTGAATTCTACAAGAAATGTACAGAAGATATAATCCTGATACTCCTCAAACTTCAATGAAATGGAATAGTAAGCAATCCTCCCAAAAATCATATATGGAGGCAATTATCATAGTGAAAGGAGAACCAGGGAAAGACACAACTACAAAATAAACTACAAGCCAGTCTCTCTCATGAACATAGAGGCAAAAATCCTCAATAAAATCCTAGCAAATAGAATACAGCAAATCGTCAAGAAGATTATACTCCACAATAAGGTAGCATTCATCCCAGGGTTGCAAGGATGACACAATTTATGCAAATCTATAAATGTAATACACTATATCAACAGAGAAAATCTAAAAACCACATGATCATCTCAGTTGATGTAGAAAAGGTTTTTGAAAAAGTACAACACTCATTCATTTTCAAAGTCCTGCAGAAAATTGAAATAGATGGCCTCCACTTCAATCTGATAAAAGCTATCTATGACAGTCCAATGGCTAGCATAATTCTACATGGGGAAAACTGAAATCTTTTACTCTCATATCTGGTACAAGACAAGGATGTTCTCTATCACCACTCCTATTCAGTATAGTTTTGAAATCATTAGCTACAGCCATTAGACAAGAGAGAGAAATAAAAGGAATTAGAATAGGAAAAGAGGAACTTATAAAAAGGCATTATTTGCAGATGACATGACCCTTTAATTGGAAAACCCAAAAAACTATACCAAAAAGCAACTAGAATTAATACACAAATTCAGTAGCATAATAAGATACAAAGTCAATACCCAAAACTCAACACTATTCCTCTACACAGATAACAAACGCATTGAGAGGGAAATTATAGGAACAGTACCCTTTACAGTAGCACCATGGTAAATGAAATACATTGGAATTAATCTAACTACAGAAGTCAAATATCTATTGAATTAAAATTGCAGTACTATGAAAAAAGAGATCATGGAGGATATCAGAAAATGGAAAGGTATTCCCTGCTCCTGGATAGGAAGAACCAACATGGTCATACTTCCAAAATTGCTGTGCAGATTTAATGCAATCCTTATCAAACTATCAACAACATACTTCACAGACCCAGAGAAATTGTTCCTAAAATTTATTTGGAACCAGAAAAGACCTAGAATGACAAAGATAATCCTGTGCAACAAAGACAAAGCAGAAGGTATTACAATTCCTGACTTGAAATTATACCACAAAGATACTATGATAAAATTCATCATGGTGTTGGCAGCAAAATAGACAGGAGGATAAAAGAAATGGACTAGAGAAGATGCAGAGGCATATACAAATCCACTCAGTCATATTCTTTTCAACACAGATGTCAAATATGTGTATTGGAAAGGAAAGATAGACTCTTTAATAAATGGTGCTGGAAAAACTGGCTTTCTACATATCGATCACTAAAATTTGTCCCAGGTCTATCACCATGCTCTAAACTAAAGTCAAAATTGATTAAAGATCTAAACATTAAAACAGAAACACTAAATCTCCTGGCAGACAAAGTAGGAGGAACTCTTGAAGACATAGGGGTAGGAAAAGTGTTCATGAACAAAAAATAATTGCATGGTAATACTTGAAAGAATTAGTAACTGTGTGCTCCACTTATTGCAAAGTTTTTGCACATCAAAATAAATTACAAACAAAGTGAAAAGACGACCCACAAATTTGGAGAAAATCTTTACTAAGAAGTACTCAGACAATGGTCTGTTCTCTAGAATTTATAAAGAAATATAAAACATTAGTGTCCCAAAATTAACGACCCAATCCAGAAATAGGCATCTGAAATAAACAAACACTTGTCAGAAGGCAAAATTATAGAAGTGAATAAATACATGAAAAAATGCTCCACATCACTAGCTATCAATGAAATGCAAATTAAAACAACCCTGAGATACCATCTCACTTGACAAAGAATGGCTAACATAAACAAATCAACCAACAACAAATGTTGGAGAGGCTGTGGGGAAAAAGGAAACCTCCACTGTTGGCGGGAATGTAGTCTGATACAAGCATTACGGAAATCAGTGTGGAGACTCTTTAAAATTCAGAACTGGAAATCCCATTCAAACCAGCTATTCCCCTACTGGGAATTTCCCAGCAGAACTGAACATGCCATATCATTGAAATATATGTGTATTATGTTTATAACAGCACTATTTGTGATGGCCAAATCTTGGAAACAGCCAAGATGCCCTTCACCTGAGGAATGGATGAAAAAATTATTGGTATTTTATATAATGAGGTTATAAAAAATGATAAATTTGAATACTTTATATTTCAGTGGATTCCACTTGAAGATATACTCATAAGTGCAATAAACCAGACACACATGTGTAAATATCATATAGTCTCCCTAGTGTAAGAACTCAAAAGAAGAAATAAAAATAGAAAGATATCACACAATTAAATGGAAAGTGAGAACTTAAGGAGTAGGCAACAAAGAGAGGGTAAGGATGAAAGCTAGGAAATATGACTGGTGCAAAGCATATATGCACAAGATGGTTAAGGCAATGATACTGAAAATCTTCAGCAGGCTTTTGAAATTAACTAACTAAACAGTTCTTTGGAAGGATTATCACCCTGACTAACTATACATGTTGATACCTGTGAACTAAGGTCCTGCAGTTAAGATAGCAATGTGTAATAGTACCATTATGCTTGGAATGCCTGTCATTCTGGTCTTCTAACTACATATTGCTTATATCATGTCATACCAACTACGACTATACTGTCTCTCAAGTAACTGTTTGTTTAAAAAAAAAGAAAGGGTAAAAAATGAAAACAGACACGAAAAATGTCACAAGACGGTCCTACAATAATGCTGTATATGGCTAGATTTCTAAATTTCTGTGTAAAAATATGTAATTGCTTATTCTCATTTTTTAAAATATTTTTTTGTTTTTTTAATTTTTTTTCTTCATGTACTGAAGGGACTTAAAGCTTAATTAATCAATAGTTGATATAAAATACTTGCTCCATTTTATGTCTAAGGTATTCAGACAGATAGTGAAGTAAAGCTGAACTGCCTATATCACAGGTTAATAATAATAAGCTTCTCTTCTGGAGGGTTAACAACTTAAGTTTGCAGACCAAAAATTACAGAAAAACAAAACGGTTGCAAGACAGCTAACATTTTATTCCTAGCCTTTGAAGTTCATTGTGGACTCAAGACATAGGAGAACTGTACTGTAACATCTGTAACTCAGATGTGTCCCAAATTTGCTGATCAAGGAGATTATGGGGCATCAGAGGAAATACATCAACGATGTAAAGTGTGCCTAAGGACAGCCACATGGGGAGAAAATATTCTCTGATGCTTTCACAGAGAGCAAAATTGGTCAAGCAATGGCTGTGACTAATCAACGTGGCTGACACTGACAAAGGATCTACAAACTGGTACAGGGTTTTAGTGTTAATCCTGAGCGATTTGGCTGCTCTTGACATACACAAAAGTTACATTTCTTTTTATATAGGTCTTGCTTTATCTTGGTCTTAACCACCCAGCAGAAAAGCATAATAATGTGTTATAACATTTAATCCATATTAATATGCTGAGCTGTAAATGCCCAAGTCAACAACTTCTGACATTGCCAGTCTTACGGATAACCCACTACTATTATGGACTACTGGACTATATTAGAACATTTGGCTGAATTTCATGAACCTACAATATTTAAATAGCAATGAAATACCCATCTCTGACAAAACTAAACAAAAAAGGGGACCACTCTTTATCTGTATATACAAAATACATAGGATAGATATATAGTTACTTTCTCTTAATTCAATGAATAGAGAGATTTGTACTAATAGTGTTTATGGACAGGATATCATGTCTGCATCTTGTGCTATGAATAACCAGTAAGAAGACAACAATATGCAATTTGTTAATTATTGAAACTGTCCTACTGTTTGGTTTTGAAACTATCTCATTGCTATTTATTTCTCAGTAAAATTATTTTAAAAATTCTTGTTCATTGCAGTTTTCTAGGAATCATGAGTTTCAATAAAAAAAATCGAAAAAATTAATCTTCAGTTCAAATGGTTTAGCAACTTAGAGAAATCACTTAAAACTCATAGAGTTTTCTTTCCTATTTCCTCTTGTATATATTTCATGTTTTTATTTCTTTACTTTGTAGAGTAGTACTTTAAATTCTTTAATGAATGGAAGTGTTAAAAGTTGTTCTATTAGTATCCTCAGAGAAAAATTTCCAGTATAATTTGAAGACATAAAGTGCTTTTGGTGGCTTTTTTAGATACTCTTTTAAATTTTGAATGTCTCCTTCATTTGTGGTTTATCAATAGCAGATACTGTACTTTAGCAACTCCCTTCCTGACATCTACTAAACACAAAGATGGGTTTTTCCTTCTTTTAAAATAATGAACCACTTTTTTGCATGTTGCTTTTGCATAGAAATTCTCTTTTGTGGAGTATTAAAATTTCTGTTGCTTGTAGTTTAGTTTTCCTTTGTGCAGATTTACTAATATTTCTCATAACTTTATTGTAGTTGTATTTTATTATACCTTTTAGGTGCTGTATTGTGTTGCTGTTGTTTTTGAAGGTCTCATTTTGAAAGGACTACTGTGAGTTTGTCTAGTGTGGGGAATAAATGCAGACACAGAATTGTCCACTTGACTGTGCTCTTCCTCATAAGGCTTGTGTTGGAAGCATCTCAAAGGAAGGATCTCTAGAGTGCCAGTCAAATGTATGCTTGTTGCGTGCTTTTCTGACTACTTCTAAGCAAGTTCTTCTGCTCAGCTGCTCTTCCTCTTGTGGTTGATCCCTCTGCTGACACTGCTTCTTTAGGAGGAGGGAAGAAGCCTACGGACATAGGGCTTCTCAATAGTGAGCCCTTGCTCTTAGTGCTGTACCTTAGCCCCACTCTGGCACATCCCTGAATTCCCTTACCTCTGGATGACAATGCTGATCACTGATGTGCTCCAGCAGCTCATGGATAACAGGAAAGACCACTCATGTTCCCTCCAGCATGAAGACCGCTCCTTCCCAGCACACAGGGCAGCTGTGGCACCTGGTAGTCACTCGCTTCAAAATACAATTTCTTTTCCATATAAAAGTACTGACTCCCATGACAAAGGTAAAGGAAATTCGGGGATAAAATCTGATATGATTCTCAGCTGTCTGCTCAATCTGTGAATTCTCCATGTTTAGGCTTAGGGGGAGATCTATCCCCATATGCTCCTATGTTCCTTCCTGTTCTTTCTCACAGCAGTTGGTATATTGTGCTGTGAGTTTGGTAATCATGTTTCTCCACAAGACCACAGCCTGCATCCAGTTAGGATTATTGCAAATTAGAGTTTGATCACGAAGCAGGCTTTACTATAATCACTCAGTGAATAAGAAAACTGAAGTCTGGAGAAAGGCAATGATATTTCTATAAAGGCAAAACCAAGTTTAGAACACAAGTTTCTGAAATACTAGCCCAGTACATTTTCCATTTTGGAACACTATTCTGAGTCAGGTCCTTTCTGTTTGGTTTAATGCAATTCAGTATATTCAGTAAGGAAAGGTAGAGAAAACATCCCAGCACTGTCAAACACACAACATGATAATCTTTCTGGAACTTAACTAGAATGTTTACTCCTGTTACCCCAGCCCTTGGGAGGCTGTAACAGGCAGATCACTACAGGTCCGACTAGCAGTGACTTGCACGTCATGTCCTAAATGAGAATATGCACCAACACAATGCTAAATCTCTTCCCCCTGGACTGCAATATCCCTCTTCTTCTTGAACACACACACACACACACACACACACACACACACACACACACACATGCACACGCACATGCACACACGCACATGCACGTGTATTTATAACAAGAATCTAATTAGAAGTTTTCAAAGTAGACTACAAGCTGGTCTAGGTGGTGCATTCCTGTAATCCCAGCACTCAGAAGGCTGAAGCAGGAGGATTATAGACCATCCTTGGCTAGGAAGGGAGCTCAAGTCCAGCCTGAACTACATAGTAACACCCAGTCTTAAAAACAAAAGAAAGAAAACAGCCAACAAGAATATTTCAAACTTTTGCTCCTCAGTGATGCACACTTTCAGAAAATAAAGGAATAATGAAATGTATATGAATTCTGTTTATGTTATATCATCAAAATATTTCAGAGATTATGCAATAATTTAACTTTTGAAAAGTTTAGATCTAATTTTATCATAATAAAAGAACATGCTCAGTGTATTTTCTTTCTTGTTTTCTTTCTTTCTCTATCTCTCTTTTCCTTTCCATTTTTGTTGGGACAAAACCTCACTATGTAGTTCAGGCTGGGAGTGATCTCACTATGTAGCATAGGCTGGGCTCAAACTCCATAACCCTCCATCCTGAGCCTCCCCATTGCTGAGATTACAGGCAGGTGCCACCATACCCATACAGTATAGTTATAAATGATTTAAGTTTATTGATGTTTGTGTTATGACACAGAATATGTTCCATCCAGTTACACTTTGCTTATGTCCCTGAAATAAACTCATATTTTCTTTTTCTGAAGTGTATACTACATTAAGTCAAACTTTTGAATAAGACATGTCTATCTTTCTCACATTTGCTTCTGTTTGTTTTCTAGGTTGCAGTACAAATGGCAACAGAGAGTTACTAACATCTATAACAAATTTGTGCAAAATGTCTTTTTTCAAATTTAATTCTGCCAGTTGGTGTTTCCTGTTGCCCTCATTTGCTTGTAAAAGCCTTGCGTTTATGTTTGTTCATACTTGGATAATACTCCATTGTGGAAAAGTGCTACCTCTCTTTCATCCATTCCTCACTTGATGGACATTTGGGTTGTTTCCAAGATTTGGCTATGACAAATTGCACTGAGATTCAGTGTTTTAGGACTTTTCTCCAATGAGTGATTCTTCTCAGGTTTGAATGGGTAGTTTTTGTTGTTCCTATAATTGTTGGATTTGCCCTGAGAACCAGTGTCAGTGTGGCAGCTTCAGACACCACGCATCTGTCCATCACTAAATGAGCTACTCTGGGCCATTCAGCAGGTGTGTTCTTTCAGGGAAGTGAGACAGGTGGCAACTTCCTTCTCTGGTTTACCCCTTCCAGGGACTCCTACTTTTCTCAGTGTTCATAGTGGTTTAGCTTCCTTTGCTTGATTTTCCATCTGCACAGAGGGACTTTTCTAGTGCCCATTGGAGGCATATTTTTTCAAGATCAAAGACACTTAGTACCAGGATAAAAGCTGTAAAAGATAGCAATTACTTGAGTTGTGTGCCCTCTTTTCATGCCTCCAGTGACTTTACATAGCTGTTTAGGTTCATGGCACAAATTTCATTTTATGCAATGATTGGGATATATTTGCAGCTCTTAGTCTATCACACCTCAGTGCAGAATATCTATACTGACTTAATGTTTAGCTTTGCCTCAGGGGAACCATAACTTTGAACAGTCGGTCTTGATCATAGTCATTTTATCAGCATTCACCCAAGACTGAGAGAAGCTTATAGATAATAAAAATTTAAATTCTTGAAAAAAGAGAATTTCAAATAAAATAATATTAACTTATTATTACAGATGCTGGCATGAAACTCCTATTAATTTTAGGTGGAACTGGGGATTGAACTTAGGCCCTTGCATTTGCCAGGGAAGCTCTTATTCTGCAGAGCCATCTCCTCAGACCCATGACTATTAATTTTAAATTGTTCACTAGTAGTCATGAGTTCCTAGTCAATACCACTTATCCTTTCACACCAGCTTCAAATAGAGTTTATCATGGTACAATATTGATCAATGATTGGGACTTCTAACTCTAGAAATAAGCCATTTGGAGTTAAACATTAGCTCTGTATTTCTGTAGCCCTTAGAATTTTCCTAAACATCTCTGCACATATCTGACTAGGTTCATTACAATATCTAAACTTATTATATGGAGTGTTTATTAGTTGGAATGAAAGGGATTTAAACCACATCTGCTTAGTAAATGCTTAGTAATTAGAACCATTATGATTACTTCCTTAAGAGAAAATTAGAAAAAGTTGCAAAGAGAATAATGAAAAGCAAATGCATCTAATAGCAGCCTATTCTGAGATTTTGACAGAAATAATCCAGCTGGAAAAATTGCAAGGGAAATGTAGGGAAATAAATTCAATGTTAGGATCTTACTAGCAATATATAGCAGTATATTATTTTTCTTCAAGTGCTGTTTCTGACTCAGTTCTTGTGGTGACTGCTGGTAGGAAAGATCACGAACAGTATTTTGTTCCAGGAAAAGCCTATCAATGTTAGGTATTAATACTTATTTGGTCCATCACTTAGTTTAGGTTATTCAGTGATGACAAATAAGACCT
>PVKA01009835.1:0-66725 GCA_004027165.1 Ctenomys sociabilis
AAAAATTCAGTGCATGGCCAGTGAAGTGTCTGCTGACACTCCAGCAAGGGAAAGGGAAAGAAAATTCTACAACTCTGAAGGCAAAGAGAAGCAGCAAAATCTACAGGAAATCTGAAGTCCCTGTGAGTGCATCTGATTGTTCTTAATCACTGCTAAAATCAAACTGCGAAGAACCTGGGAATCAGCTCTGCATTCCTTTTGCATCCCCACTCAGGCAGGGACATGAAAACAGGAAGAGTGATGGCCGGCCTTCCTCCAGCTGCTCCTTTGTTATTTCACTTCTGCCACTGAGAATTTAAACTTCCAGTGACCTTAGCGCGCACAGCAGATGATTCCCAGGAAATTTGTCTCTGCAAGACATACTCTGCCATAACTGAAAGCATCTTAATTTTACCTTCACTCTCAGGTTAAAGAGGGAAGTAGAAGCTGGCAATGGTTTATATGAAAACGTTAAAATCATTCAGTTCTGTTGCATTTACTGAAGCCACAGTTGCCAGTCACATCCTTTCTAAGATATTATTAATTCTGTCACATAATTCCAAGTCTCTCATTGTTGTTAATTTCATAGTTTGCAATTTTCTTGTCATTTGTCTAGATGTAATTTTTGTTTTGCTTTTCTTATTAGGGTTTGTTGTACTTATTCAACTCCAAATTGAGAATGGTCTGAGTAATCTTTTTTCAGCACTACCTTTTTTCCTGATCTCATTTTCTTCTGGAATTTTATCAGCATATATTAATTGGCATTATTTTATTCTATGCTTCTTAGATTGCATATTTTTATCCTTATACATCTCTAAAGTCAAATTTTCTCATCAATCTTTTAATCTGGAAATTCTTCTTCACTGATTATACTGTTGAATCTTTTCATTGTATTGCTAGAACTTCACTTTCTATAATTTTCCTGGTCTTCAAATTTCCTTTCTAGTGTTTTCCAGAGCTTCCTGGTGTTCTATGTACTGCTAGTGCCTCTCCAATTCCTCCAAAGTCTTCATGCACAGTATTTGTGCATTCAGGTGCTCCCATCTGCTCTTCTGTGTCTGACTCTTGTTGGTATTACCTGCTTCTCCCCATGGTCCATCTGCAGATGCACCAACCCCTTGCAGTGTAGCTTCCCTCTTCTGGCCCTCACATCCCATATAGTTTGGTGCTCTGATTTGTAATTTTATGCATATTTATTTACCAGTGTTTCCCCTTCCTGTGGAGCAGTAGCATACATTTCATAGTTTGTTGTTCTGCTGCTACAGTTTATTTGTAATTTTTACATGCTGAAGTTGAGAAGGATTTCCAACATCTGTTGGGTCTCTCATAGCAACTAAATGTATTCTTTTATGGATTAATTTGTCTTGTACAGAATAGAGAAAGAAAAATAAAGCCTGCATTAGCATCTGCTAGTTGCCTTTTTACCCTTAAGTCTGAAAAAGCTACTTATAAAAAGCAAAGATTTATTCTGGCTCACAGTTTTAGAAGTCACAATCCAAGGGAAGTAGAACCACTTTTTCTGAACCTCTCGAGGGACGATGACAGCTGGGAGAGCACGGAGGAAGAAAATGTCTTACCTGAGAGCCAGGAAGTGGAGTAGGGTGGGGTCCCACAAGCCCTTCAAGAGCACAAGCCTAGTGACATAAGGACCTCGCACTAAATCAGCCCACAGAAAGGTTTCACCTTTTCTAGTTTCACCACCTTATAGATCCAGCTTTGACATATGGGCTTTTATGGACTGTTCAGACCCAAATGCAAGGAGAATCCCACTGATAACTTGTTTTAGCATGAAGAAGTTGCACATCCACCACAGAGAGTGAGCATTCCAGAAAAGTTTTAATGAGTATGGTTTAGTCACTTTTACATAATACTAGTGAAGAAAATTTCTACTAATGAAAGTAAAGTGAAACTATTGTTGGTTAATATCACTCACAACATGAGGAACTAAGTGATAATTTTAGAGATAAATGTATATCCTGACTCACAGTGGTACACTGGCAATTTTCCCATATGGTTTGACAAAGCTTTAAAGCAACACAGTTCTCTATACTTCATGAAAATAGCCTACAACATGAAAATTGGCTACTTGGGATGCTTTAGAGTAAGAACATCTATTCTCTTTGGAAAGTGAATTGTTTTAAAAAGTGCAACTTTAATATACCTCCACTGAGCTATAACTTTCTAGCTTGTTTTAGAAGGTACTTTTTCCTAAGTGAATTAGCTTTCCTCTGTCTATCTATTAATTTTTTTTTTCAGTATTAGGGATCAAACACATGACCTTGGGCTTGCCGGACAGATGGTCAAACCACAGAGTAATCTCCCTGCCCCTTTTCTTCTTGAAATTTGTGTACATGATTGGCCAAGGAGTTTCTCAAGTGATATTGAAAAAGAAGACCAGTCCCCTCCCTATTCAATCACTGACTCAGGATGAAAGACAATTTTCAAATGAATGACTATGGCTTGTTGATGGGTTCTCTACAGGCCCAGGTGGTGAATACACAGGCTGCAGGTGACAGCACCATGGGGGAGCTGAAAGTGCTTTGAGGAGCAGGGCTCTCGCCTCTGTGATCTAGGAAGAAAATCAAACGAGTGATGTGATCATGGCAATGAAGGTGAAGGTAAGGCCAATTAATTACCTGCTAAGGGGTGACCTTTCAAAAGACATGCACTTGGGCTGAGGCCTGCCTCTTAAGAAGGTAGGTAGTCAGGGAAGATTCAGAATGAACATCCCATGCGGGGAATGAAAGTTCTGGAGGAAAACTCAAGCCTTGAATACTGAGTCATGAGAAAGGTCTCTGTGAACAAGTTTGTGCATCAAGGGACAGATGGTCATGAAAGAGAGTGAATCCAAATGCTGCAGTAGAGCTTCTAGGACTTGCTCATGTTGAGAATCATACTGGGCTTTCAATGTGTGCTTTGAAGTGGCTTGGGCTTTAAATGCAAGGTTTCCTTCTTTATATAATCCTCACATAAATTAGATCCTTCAGCTAGAATTCCTTTTTTAAACTTCTTTTTACATGGCATTTCTATAACATATGTGCGCTATTTTTCTTACTTTTTTACATCTGTCTTCTCCTCATACACTTCATGAAAATATAAAGCATATTTTGTTCAGCATTGAATATCTGGACACTCTTTAAATGTTTCCTGAAAAGATGGAGGGGTTTGAATCCTAGTCCTTGTGCTTGCCTAAGCAGGTGCTTAATCCACTTAGTTATCTCATTGTCATTCATTTAACTTTTGACATAGATATTCACCTTGACATAATCTCAAGCTTGCAAGAAAACTATAAGAAGAGTATGAAGATCTGCCCCACATTTTTTATTCTAAGCTTCCTTAATTATAAGCAGCATCACCAAAGTTAGTGACAAAGTAACATTATTTCTTTTAGCTCAGACACTAGAAACTCAGTAGATCTCAGAAGGAAGATTCACCTCTGCTGCATGCAGGATCAGCAGTCTGGGATTGAGCCAAGTATCTAACGCCCAGGTGGCCCACCTGTGGCCACTGGCTCAAGCTTTGGTGCAGAGCACTGTGGGCCTCACTATATAGGGTTCATAGGGCCACTGGGACTTCCTCTGAGAAGAGTAGCTGGCACCAAGTTTGTGCAATGAAGAGAACCAGCCAGAAGGAAGAGAACCAGCTGGAAGCTGTGTCACTTATTATCTAGCCTGGAGAGTCACATGGCATTGTCTCCACCATGGGCCCACCCACTCAGATTGAGAGATGGAAAATGGATCCTTTAACAGAAGAGCTATGAGATGAGATGCATTATTGTCAGTATTTCTGCAAAATACAATACATCGTATCCAGAGCTACCAATTTTTTTATTCTGGCCCCCTTTCCTCATCATTGTCCCTATTTGTCTATCTATATATCATTTATCTATCTGTCTGTCTGTCTATCTATCTATCTATCTATCCATCTATCTACCTATCATCTATCTAGTGAGAGTATGTATAAATTTGTATTTAGGTGTGTGTTTTGTAAAAACAAGGGCTTCATCCTAAAAACAAAAATATATTTTTAAAAATCAAGAAATTTAATACTGTTACATTATTATTATGATGTATGGTCTTTCCTTAAATTTTATCATGTTCCTCTAAAGTTTATAAGGTATATTACTACTGTGAGTACTTTCTGTATTTCCAAGAATGATTTCAGTATGTGCTCCTAATGAAAAATGATAATTAAAGACTAGACAGAGGGCTGGCCAAATAGCTCAGTAGATTAAAGCACCTGCAAGCAGGTGCAGAGGCCGGGGTTCAATCCATGCTGGTCCCATCAGAGCGTTGGTGGTATAGTGGTTAGCATAGCTGCCTTCCATGCTGGTCCCATCCCTAGGGCGCATTGAGATGGCAATTGTGACTTGGTGTGGTGGCACACACCTGTAATCCCCACTTTTGGGAGGCTGTACACAGGCGGATCACTACGAGTCTGATCTAGTAGTGAGACCCTGAACATCCTGTAGACCCTTCCCTAAAGTACAAAAACAAAAGAAAGAAAGAAAAAGATCTAGTTTTCCCATGGACTATCTGATAATCTTTGACAAATTTTATTAGCTTTATCTGACTTCATTCCTCATTAATAAAAACCTCAAATTTCATTGCCTGTAGTATAGAATACACTTCATTGGTTGTTATGAAAGAGAGAAAACAATGTGCTTCTTACAAACATTAATTTCTTTTTATTTTATTTCATTTTATTTTATTGAACTACAAATGTTAATCAGACAGTTTCAAGACACCTTAACAATACAGATTTGATAAATTAAAGCACTGCAAACTGTTTTCATAATGTTTGGTATTGTACAAGGTGCATACATGATATATTTACAGATTTTTTTTAACGGATATCTCTTATCAGTGAATTAAGAGTATAGCTGCTTACTTATCTTATTTTTTATACGTGCATTATATAAAAAATTTAATAATTATTTTCCTAGTGGATGACCATAGTACTAGAAGCCGACATAATATCCTGTCCAACCACCATTAATGCAGATCTTGCCTCTCACAGAATTATGTAGAAGCACAGTGTTATCTATCCCAACTGTACTGTCTATACACACACATCATGATTTTATCTTTCTACACCCCTTCCTTTGTCTACACCTATCAAAGGTAGGCACTCCATTGTCATTCAACTAACTTAGGTGCTTGAACTCGACACCACAATCCAACACAGTCCAGCATTCTACAACAATAGTGAGTTATTCAAAGTTGTCAACCATAACCATTTACAGCTCAGCTTAATATTATGGCCCCACGATGTATACTTCATTTTTTATACTTTTCTGCTGGATGGTTAAGACCTAGATAGATCAAGACTTATATACCAATACATGAACTTTATATTTCCTATGTGGTCAGTGAGGTCCTCTCAGGGTTTATCTTGTAGTCCTGTACATTATTCTGTAGTTCTTTTTTCTGTGTCATCCATGTGGATGAGTCACGGCCAATGCTTGACCAGTTTGCTCTCTGTGAGAGCTTGAGAGAAAGTTTTCTCTTCATGTGACTCTCCCCAGGCACACTATAGAACTTCAATCTCTTTCCTCTTTGGCTCCATAATCTCCTTGTTCAAAAAATTTGGAGCTCACCTGAGTTTCATGATGTTGCAGTACAGGTTCTCCTATGTCCTGAGTCTTCGCTGACCTTGAAAGGCTAGGGCCAAAATGTTGGCTGGCCTTGTGGCTCTTCTATTTCTCCAACTCTGACTTGTCATCTTAGGTTATTAACCATCCAGAAGAAAAGTTGATTAGTATCCTGCAGCATATGCCATTCACTTTGCCTTATCTGACTCAATTGATTTTAGTTGTTGTATGTTTCCCTTTGTATTTCTGCTTTTCGCTTGTTATACTAGGGAGACTATACGATATTTACACATGTGTGTCTGGTTTATTTCACTTATGAGTATATGTTCAAGTAACTGGAATCAACAAACATTAGTTTCATGCGTGTTCGTTGTGCAGAATTTCTAGTCAAATTACCACAAAGAAAGTGATGCTGAAGGCAGTGTCTGCAGAGCCTCTGTCCCCAACTCAGGTGCACAGTGATGTAGGTAGAAAACCATCCTCTGTACCCAGGTTTCTATCCTTTTGCAAGGTGTGCTCTGCCCCTTGGCCTCCAACTGTACCAGCTTTCTCTCCTGCAAGTGCAACTAGAGAACTGGGCCTGAGGGATCTAGAGGATGATGAGGCCATGTCAGCTTCCTCCCTCTTAGCGCCTATCAAACAGAACCACGCTCCTAAAAGGCAGATGGCTTGACGGGTGCCCTGCGGTAAGTCTGAATAAGTCGGATGAGGCGTAACATCCCTACTGGCCTTTCATTACATTTTAGCTGTATGATGGGAAATTCTCGTTGCTTTCTTTCTTCCTGATGAATACGACACAAGTTGCACACTGCTATTGCAGTCTGATAGTTGATTTCATTACAGTTCTAAGGTTGGTTTTGCCAGAGATTTTTTTCAAGGACATTATATTAACTTTTCTAGCTTTTGTAACTTTCCCATCCCTTGATGATGCTATCAGTAAATAGCTCTGTTTATAATACGTAAACATGCTGGTTTAAAGGTCTCTATGCAGCATCATCTATTTTATCAAGAGCAACCAGATGCTGAAATGCCCTTAATCTATTATTTACTTTGCTTCACTGGTATAGAATAAAAGTTGGCTAATAATTCCTGCCAAATTGCTTCTGTACAGCTCTAATAACAATGACTACATAAGCATCAATCAATCTGTCCTTAGATATCTTTATTCCAAGTAGTGACTTAGACTCTTCCCCAGACTTCTCACTGGAGAGACAGAAGAGATCTCTGGAACTGCCAAATTTCTGTTCATTGCCCTAAGAGACAGCACTTCAGGGGAATGTGGCTGAACTGGCCGAAGTGGTCCTCACAGACTCAGCTTTGAATGGCTTACCTTCACAGTTCAATCAGGAAACCTGGGTCATTTCTCTCACTCAAGTGTGTATACTTTAGGTGATATTACTGGCAAGGCCAGAGGTGGATTTTGTGCCCTTGCTCTTCCATGGTTGATGGCATTTGTAGCCTTTAAAGATTTTTTCTGCCTCAGTGCTGAGGTCATCACCCGATCTTGATCCTGAGGACAACAGACAGCACTTCCATCACCTTAGCCTGCCGAGCACTGGGGTGGAGGCCCTACAGCCATCGGCAGTGTGGCCATTGCCTGCCAGCCAAGGCTAGGGGCCCAAGCTTCAGAGTTGGCACTACAGGGCCCCTGCCTTGCGCCATTCACATGGATTTCAAGACTGAAGCTGTACTGCATGCTTGGATGAGCTTGGGGAACTGGCCGAAGTTCCTGTAATGATACCCTGCTATAAGTTACTCTTCAAGCTTTAAAAGTTAAATCGCCAAGTCACACCTACCATAAAGCTTTAAGCTGATTACATATTTCATCAATGTTGCCTATTGCAGATTTCTAGTCATCTTCACTGTCTTGAAAACAGTCAAATAAAGTAAATTGAAGTGAAACTATTTTCCTAAGTGATACGTATTGTATATTGGAGTTACCAGTGAAGACTTACTAATGTTTTTTAAGTCTCAAAAATTGAATTCTGCACAAAACTTTTTAACACCTATGCAATTTTAAAATCTCTGCAACTACTTGATTACACTTAAACTTCAGGAGTACTTTAGACATTAGAAAACAAGACTGCATTTATTTATGCCATCTAATTTTTCCTTGAATAGATTGAAATATTTTAGTAATTTCAAGCCCTAACAATACAATGCTTACAATAAAGAAAATCTGTAGTGTAATAAGAAGAAAAATGAACTAATTTCTTCTTTTATTTTGAATGTATTTCCAATGTGAAGTCAACAACACAGAAGTTAATTTTAGTTAATTTTCAAAAGCAATGCCAAACACTTTTATTCTACAAGAGGAAATTTTGACTACTATAAGTTTTAAAGTTTATACTAAAACATAGTTATAGAAGAACTATTCATCTTAAAATAAAGTTACAGAATTTTTTTGTTTGTTTCTTTTTTTGTGGTACCAAGGATTGAACTCAGGACCTTGCACTTGCCAGGAAAGCGCTTATTCTACTGAGCTATCTCCCCAGCCTAGTTACAAAATTTGGAACAGAGAAAAATAACAAGTTTCAGCTGTAGATTAAATGATTCAGAATGATCTGAAGGCAAAAATGTCACCTTGGTGAAGCCCAGAAATCTGATACTATAAAATCTTAAAGCAAGATACCTTGTATTTACAAGAAATATTTTGAAAGTAAGTAGTAATGCTCTAAAATTGAAAGACATATTGTAGCAAAAGATGCAACCTGCCTTTTTGAATGTTAGTTTTTCATCTATTGACAAAGTACCCAAGATTAAAACAAAAACTTTAACAGAATAAATATGCATTTTGGCTAAAAGTTTCAGGGGATCCAGACCCTGATCCTTCACCCTCCTTTTTGGACTGTGGTGAGGCATAGTCCTCACTTATGGATGCAAAGAAATGAAAGGGCAGGAGACAGAAGGGGAAAAAGCAGTGGTAGCTCTCTGCAGCACACACGGGTAGTGCCCTGACTGCCCTGAGGCCCAGCTCCTAAGGCACCACTAGCTGCAATCACCCCCACCCTCCCACAGCCAAGCTTACCACACATGACCTTTGGGGACATTGCAGAGCCAAGGCATAGCAGGAAATCCATCTCTTTAGACTTTCTGCCTCCATTTTTGCGCTGTGAGCTCATTCCTTGTACTGGAGAAAGCAAGAAAGGTGAAAGCCATCACATTCGGCCTCTTAGGGAAGTTGCCAAGCACTACGTGTGTGGGGCTGGATATCGGAACCAAGGAGAACACACTCATATGGATGTGATGAGGAGGTGTGAGCACAGAGCACGGCTGAGCTCATCGAGTCGTCTGTAATTTTCTGTCTTTTAATTGTGCCTTTGTATTATCAAGAAAACCAGCCAGCAGTTTCAGGTAGTTCTTACCTATTTGATAGAATAATGTCCTATGAGCCATGGAAAGTAGTTGCTTCTGTATTCCATAGCAAGGGATGGACTACAATGTGGCTTTTCCCCCTTATTATCAGATGTAGTAAAAACACTTGATAATTTCATCCATTGACTTGATACACATGGTATGTGCATTTTTTTTTCATTTTGTGTATTTGGCATAGGGTCTCCCTACACAAATTTGGCTTGTGGTGGGCCTCCTGTTTTCAGCCTCCCCAGAGCTGGGATTTCAGATGTGTGCCCCCATGCCCAGACTCTGTCACAGGCGCAGTGTGCCCCGTGGGTGGGACTGGCATGGCATGCGAGACTGAAAATCAGATCCTGGTCCCTGCACTTGCCTAAGTAGGAACTTTAGTCAGCTGTGAGCATCTTGTTAAAACAAAAAGCTAGTGAAAACCCACGGAGTTACCATCAACCAAGACATAAAATGTGATTTCCCTCCCCGTGTGTCTGTTCCCCGCCCACTCTCCTGCTTCCTGTCCAGTTCAGCACAAATCATTTCTCCAAATTGTATCTTTGTGATTTAAGAACATTTTGCTTTTTAGGTTTAAGAACTTTATGTCATAAATAAATGGATACAATGAAAATTAAGAATCTGTAAGCTACCTAAGTGGTGATGTGCTATTGTGTTTTGTTAATTTTTAAAACTATATGTTTTATCTTGTTAATCTCCCCTAATTTATTAATCCACTCTATTGTTATAAATAATCTCTTTCATTTCAACTCCCACGGTCTTTGCACTGAGCTGTATCACACAGGATAACAGCATAGGCTTGAACTTGGGGTCCTCCTGCCACAGCCCCTAAAATGCTACTGTTAATAGTGACACACCTCAGTCTCTGACTCTCAAGGGGCATGTTTTCATAGTAGAAAATTCCCATAATGCATGGTACCATGAGCTGCTTCCTGCTGATTACTGGTTCACAGGCACAAAATGATCTTGTGCTTAGGAGTGAGCTTCTGGTAGTGTTCTGTGAATTTTATGTCTTTCAAGATAATGCCAAGTGAGGCGTTGGTGCTGTGGCGCTCAGCATATCTGCATCCCAAGATGCTGCCCGGTGGGCTGACGTGGGATGATTTAAGTTCTTTCGGCAGAATTTGGCTATGAAATCTATCAGGAGAGAGTGAATAGCAGCATGTATGAACTGCTACCGAGGAGAGACTCAAGCTTAAGACAGGAAGCAGGAGACACAGGTGACACAAGGTTATGTAAGCCCAAGCCCTGCACAGGGAAGACCTCTGTTCCTCAGGTAAATAGTAACAACAAAGACCCAGAACCGCAAGCGTAGTACAGCTGACAGAGATGGCACTGGGTAGGAGAGCCAGTCAAGTAAGCAGCAGAAATTGGACTGTTAGGTATTAATGTAGTGAAGCCTAAAGCAAATGTTCTTTCACTTGTGCAGAGTGAAACAAACTATGGCACACCCACACAGTGGAATAGGAGACAGCACTGGCAATGGCAGTGGCTGTAGCGACACACTGGGACCTGCAGCTCCGTGGATGGACGTGGGGGACAGTTTTCTAAATGGAAACTGTCAGGTATTGCTGTTTGCTTCTCAGCTGTAAGTTTACCCTGAAGCATGGTGGAAACCACGGAGTTTCTTAGAAACTCCTTTTGTGGATTAAGGAAGTCTAGAGCGAACCTACTTTTTAAAGAGACTTACACTTTAAGTAAAAACTAGATTTTAGGATTTATCGAATGCTGCATCTGCATTGACCAAGATGATTGTTTTTCTTTCCATTTGAAGTGTTCTTTCTCATGTGCAAAAGCAACATTGAACTCTGAGAAGAAGCCTACCTTTGTTATTTTTTTTTTTTTGAAGACATCTGCTTTTAGACATGCTTGATAAACTGCACTTTAATTTCTTTTTCTGTTTAAGTTTCCTGGACACACTTCAGTTCCACTGTGGCACTGGCCTCATTAAGTAGATAGAAATTTTTCCTTCTTTCTCTGCTTTTGAGAAGATTTTCTTAATATGTTAATGAGCATTAATCAAATGTTTTAATGTCTTAATCAAAGGATTTTTACTCAAATGGTTCTTGTGAGTCTGGAATTTTCTCTGTAGGAAGGTTTCTATGTTTGTTTTGTTATTTTTTTCTCTCTTTTTTGCCTTTGCTTGTCTTTTTCTCCACTTGTTCCTTAACAGAAAATATTGCATACTCATTTCTCCTATATGTTTTCCTGTATCAACTTCTATGTTTGATACATATTTTCAAATTTATTAATTTAAAGATGTACAAAATATTGCTTTATTTTTTAATATATACAGCTTCATAATTTTCATCTTCCCTTGTTTTTTTCTCTCCTGTTCAGCCTTCAAGATATTGATCAGCACTACTTTTGCTGGCTTCCTTGCTTTGTATTTCTCCTGAATTCCATTGATTACTGGTCTTTTCTAATAATCTCTTCCATTCTCCATTCCTTAAGGGCACTTTGGTTTTTAACTTTGATGTCTCAAGACATCAGTCTACCTACAGAATTTCCAGACTGCCTTCTTTTCAAATATATCCTTTTAATCCCCCAGTTCCCCTTCAGAGTACTAGGCTAGCTGAATTACATGAATTTCAATGTCATGCTTTACTAATTTTTTTACTTTAAAATACTTTTTAGTTTTTGTAATTAATTTGCTTTGATACCTATTATTCAGAAACACATAAATTTTTTATCAATTCAGTATTTATTTTTAAAAGAATTATTTTTTTCAAACCCGGGTTCCATCAAAAAATAAAATAAAATAAAAAATCATTTTTCCATGTTTTCATTCCCTAACAATTCATCACGCATGTTTTCACATGTGCACAACATTATAACCCTTTTCCGTTCCTTTCTCCACCTCTTGGCCCCTTCACATTTGAAGAAACAATTCCTAGCTTAGCCCCAGGGTACACACTTATAATATCAGGGCTTGGAAGACAGAGGCAGCCAGGTTGTTGTAAATATGAGGCAAGCCTCAGTTACAATAGTTAGTTTGTTTGTTTCTTTTCTTTTTGTCTTTTTGAGACAGGGTCTCACTATGCAGTTCAGGCTGGCCTTAAACTCACTTTGTAGTTTAGGCTGGTCTCGAACTCACAACAATCCTCCTGCCTCAGCCTCCCGAGTGCTGGGATTACAGGCCTGCACCACCACGCCCAGCTTTTTACAATAGTTAGTTCAAGGCCAGCCTACACCACACAGCAAAACCCTGCCTCAACAAAAGAAAGAAGGAAAAGAAAGAAAGAAATAGCTACTTTCCTGCTTAGTATTAGATTTTTCCTTGTTTTGCCCTTTGTTTGATTTATGCTTTGAGTTTCTCATATAAGAAAAATTGTGAAATACTTAAGCTTATGTGTCTAATGCTTTTACTTAACATTATGGTCTCTAGTGCATCCATTTGCCACAAATGAATCAGGTTTGTCCTTCTTCGTGACTGAGTAGTACTCCATTGTGTATTAGTACCACATCATCCATATCCATCCATCTGTTGATGTAAATATATGTTACCGTCCAGGTTAGCTATTAGAAGTTGTGCTTCTATAAATATGGGGATACCTGAAACACTACAATATGATATATTTAATTTAAGGGGGAAGACTTGCAGAAGGGTATAGCTAGGTTGCATTTCTTTGTAGTTTTTATTTTGACTAATAACCTCCTGACCTCTGTCATGAGGGTACTAGTTTGCACAGTCACCAATAGTGAGGAAGGGTTCTTTTATCCACACAGTCTCATTATTGTTTGTCATCATTTCATTTCTTGAGATAAGATGGAGTCTCAGCATTGCTTTAATTTGCACTTCTCTAATGCCCAGGGATGTTGAGCACTTTTGCATATGTTCAGTCATTATTTGTACTTCTTTTTCTGAGGATTGTCTGTTCATTTCAGTTGATTATTTTTGATTGGTTCTTTATTATGAAAGGGTTGAATTCTTTTAAGTTTATTATGTACTTTAACTATTTTACTCTGTGTGAGAAAGAGCCAGCAAAATATTTTACATTCATAGATGGTCTCTTTACTTTTTGGCTGTTTCTTTTGCTATAGAGAAAGCTATTATCTGATGTTGACTTGATGTTATGTTTTATGCCATGGAGGTTCTGTCGAAAAAGTGCTTGTCCTGGTCTACTTCTTCAGGAGTTTCATTCTACTTTGTTTTCTAGCAATTAAGTATTTCTCTTTTAATACTTATGTCTTTGATCCATCTAGAGTTCATTTTGGTGCATGATAAGAGGTATGGACTAGATTCATTCTTCTGCACATAGATAACCAGTTTACCCAATGACCACACCCCAGTCTTCTCATTGAATTGTTTTTTGTTGGCATCTAGAAATTTCCCTATGTATGACTTAACTCATATACAATTTATCGTGACTTCCTTAGTCTATTTGTATGTAATTTGATTGTATTTTATGGGAACTAAATATGTGTATATTTACATGTCTTTAGTTTATTTCTTCATTTAATTCCATTGATCTTGTTTTACAAGTTTAGCATGAATGTCCAAGCTTATAAGTGCTATATACTTCTGGTAATTTTTGTCTTTCATCGTTGAAAATATCCCCCTTAATTTCAACAATTATATTCTGTTTAAGACCTATATTGCCTATAACTAACATAATTGTACAACTATTTATGTTTTATTGTTTGTTTTACCATAATTTTTCTATCTTTTATTTTTAACTTCTCTGCACCTTATACTTAATATACATCACTTGTCCATTTTATGATAGTCTTACTTCTACTGTCATTTTCCCCAGGACAGAGAAAAAAATTGAACTATAATATTGGCTTGATTTAACAGGTAATGTAACCCTCAAAGAGTTGAGATTGGTTCTATCTTCTTCTTCTTGCCTCATCCTGATCCTTGTCCTTTTCCTCTTATTTCTCCTCCTCTTTCTTCTTCTTCTTTTTCACTGCACCCTCTCCTGCCCTGGCCACCACACCCGGGGTCCAGCCACATCTGTCCCTTTGCACACTGCCTGTGCTTGCTTCTGCTTTACATCTTCAGAACTGCATGACAAGCCAATAACCGACTGAGCTCACCACAGTCTGTTATTCTAACAAATGGGAGAGGCTAGTGAAAATCTTTCATATGCATAATTGGAAAGAAAGCACAGCATATTTGTGGTACACATACATGACATATGATCCATTCAGAATTCCTATAGTTATTAAGTCAAGGAACAGAAGAGGAGACAAATCCCCAGACAAAGCTAATGCAAGAGCTGAACAAGTGTCTTCTGGAGGAGGATATCCAAAGTGAACTAGGAGAACATAAAGTATGTACTCACTTTGGGCACAGCGCCCCATTATAATCCCAGCACTCTGAAAGGCTGAGGCTAGAGGACTGCAATTTGACCCAGCTGAGGAAATTAAAGTTATATGCTGCTATCAAAGTGAAAAGTCCTGTTGTGCAGATCAGTGCAAAACCAGGATTCAGGGCTCAGTGCCACACAATAAAAATAAAAATGTGGCAAAATGAGCTTCATTAAACATCCAGAAAATGAATGTTAAAAGCAGAATTCAATTACTCTGCAAAAGGAGACTGAAAGTGGGGTCATAAAATGGAAAAATCTCCCCTGTTTCTGGATAGACAGAACCCAGTATAGTCCAAATGATCACAATTTCAAACTAACATACAAATGTAATGCAGTCTCGATCAAATAGGAATAGTATTATACTGGTTGGCACATTGTATCAACTTGGGGAGTTTAGAAGTTTAATTAAGTGACTCAGCAGAGAGCCAGGATTCTTAGCTTGCAAACATCTTCATCCTGTGCAGGAGGAAGACATGGACATTGCGTAGGTTCTGCAACCCCAGCCACAGGTGGCTTGTTTTGTAATATAAGGAGGACAAAGAGGCTGGCTAGAAGCTGCAGCTGCTGCCCTTCCCTTTGCTCTTCACTGATTTCTGCTGCCGCGAACTGCTCCTCTCTGCCACATGCCACTCTGCATGGGAGCCAGCTGACTATAGACTGAAACCTCCACACACTGTGAGCAAAATAAACCTTTCCTTCTCACACAGACCAAGAGAAAAGAACTCTAAAATTCATAGCCAGAAGAAACCCAGAAGAGCAAAAGCACCAACCTGGAGCAGCAAGAACAGAGCAGGAAGCATCACAAGCATGGATTTGAAGTGATGTGACAAAGCTACAGTGATAAAAACAACATGGCACTGGCACAAAATCAGATGTGTGAATCCATGCAACAGAAGAAAGGAAGCAGAAACAGGAGTATTCAGCTATCTGGCTGTCCTAGTTACTCTTCTTTCATTGCTGGGACAAATACCCAACACCCAAAATGAAGGAAGAAAAGGTTTGTTTAGCTTACAGTTACTGCGGGTTTCAGTCCATACTCTGCTGGATCCAAGGCAGAGGGGCACATGGCAGAGAGCAGCAGTCCATGGCAGTGGAACAACAACAATGACAAATAGCAATCGCTAAAGAAAAATATGTCTCTCTGTCTCTTATATTACATTCAGGCTCTCTGTCCCAAGCTGGGGGAAGCACTCATACTCACACCCATAATCGCAGCCTTGCATCACACATAATCCTAGTGGATCATGAGTTAATCACTAACTCTACAAGTCCCCATCCCATGACTACATGAGGCTTTGGGGGGACAACTAGATACAAACCATACCGCTGGATCTGACAAAAGGCTAGAAACACACACTGGAGGAAAGATCATCCTTTTAATAAAGGATGACACTGTCAGAACTGGCTGCCCACATACAGAAGGGTGAATCTATCCCTGAATATTTCACCATGTAATAAATGAAAATCACAATGGGTCAAAGAGCCAAATCTCAAAACACAAACACATAACATTCTGGAAGACAGAAGACATAAAACTCTTGAAGATATAGGTATGGATAAGAACCTTCTGGACAGAAACTAAATGCATAAAACATAGTGCAAATATGAACCATAGCAGCTTAGAGCATTTCTGTGCAACAAAGAAGAAAACCATCAGAGTGAAGGGACAACACAAAGAGCAGGAAAAAATGCTGCCAGCTCTTTGTCAGATAGCGGACTAAACTCTACAATTATAAATAAGAGCTACTCAGAAAGACACTTCTCGGAAGTACAAATGACCAATAAGTACATGAAAAATGTCTACGATTTCCAAGCATCACTGAATACAAACTAAACCACTGAGACTCCATCTTGCCCCAGGGAGAACCAGTATCATCAAGCAGTGCAGTAATGACAGGTGCTGGGGAGCTGTGGGGTAAGGACACCGTCCACTTTGGTGGTAGGAAGGGACACTCGTGCAATCACTGTGGGGGTCATCATGGAGCTTGTTTAAAAATTAAAATTAGAAATTTCATGTGACACAGATATTCCTATTGTAATATCATCCCAAAAACGTTTTTTTTTTCTTTGTTTTGTTTTGTTTTGTTTTAATCATATTATGGTGGAGATGCATGTCTACAGCAGCACAGCTCATTATAGTTAAGTACTAGAAGCAATCTGTATATCTGTATATCTATCCTAACTAACTTGTGTGTATGGATACAAATGGTCTTTCATTTGTATTCCCTTTCTTGTTTAGTTTTGTCAGAGATGGGTATTCTCTTGCCATTGGTGCATGAATTCAGCAAAATAATCCAATATAGTCCAGTAGTCCATAATAGTATTGGGTTATCCATAGGACTGGCAATGTCAGAAATTGTTGACTTGAGCCTTTTACAGCTCAGCATATTAATATGACTTTACTTTTTTTGCTTTTGCAGAACCAGGGATTGAGCTCAGGCCCTTGTGCTTGCCAGGGAAGCACTTATTCCACTGAGCCATCTCCCCAGCCCTGACTTTACTTTTTATACCTCGTTTTTATACTTTTCTGCTGGATGGTGAAGACCAAGATAGAGCAAGACCTATATAACAAGAAAAATAACTTTTGTATCTGACGAGGTCAGTCCAATCTCCTCATAATTTACCCTGAAACCCTGTACCACAATTTGTAGTTCCTATGTCAGTGTCAGCCATGTGGATGAGTCACGGCCATTGTTTGACCAATTTGCCCTCCATGAAGCATGAGAGAATGTTTTCTCTCCATGTGACTCTCTTTAGGCACACTCTACATCATCAGTCACTTTCTTCTATGGACCCTTGATCTCCTTGATCAGAAAATTTGGGACACAGCTGAGTTTCATAATGATACAGTACAGGTTCTGCTATGTCCTGAGTCTTCACTTGAAAGGCTAAGGCCAAAATGTTGGCTGACCTTGTAACCTTTCTTTTGCTCTAAATTTTGGTCTGCAAATGTAAAATGTTAACCCTCCAGAAGAGAAGCTTAATGATATTATTACCCTATAACATAGGCAGTTGGGTATAACCTCACTATCTCTTTGAATATCAAACATCTTAGACATAACATGAAACACGTATTTTCCATCAAGTATTACTATGGTAAACTTTAATAGGTTTAGTAATTAAAAATAGCATGAGATTATTTAGATGAGAAATGTTAAAAGTGTTTTTGTTTTTTGAATTTTTTTTTTTCAGAACCAGGGCATGAATACAGGCCTGTGTGCTTGCCAGGCAAGCACTTATTCTACTGAGTTATCTCCCCAGCCCCTAAGGGTGTTTTTATATTGAAATGATTTTTTTAAGAAAACTGACATATTTAATACAATATACATCAATTATTGATGCAAGTATTTATGCTATACAAAACCTGCCACAACATTTATTTGTTTCCTTTATTGCATCATTAAACAATATACATTTAGCTTTACATAAAAACAATCACATTTCCAGATTGACAAGTATAAATTTTTCATGAACTCTGTTTCTCAGAAACCAAATGTCAGGCAAAATAAATAAAAATTAAAATTATGATAGGGAACATTTTAAAATGCCATTGTGCTTGTTGCATATTTAAATACCTCCTTTTCTGTTTTGTGCCAGGAATTGAGCTCAAGGCTTCACACTTGCCATACAGCTGCTGTGCTGCTCAGTTTTGACTCCAGCTCTAAGGCCTCCTTTCTCAAAGGGCATATTGTCAGACTTAAATACTCTTGTATTTTTAGATTGCATGAATGACATAAGCTACATTCAGAAATATTTAACAATTGAAGGGATAATGTAAGCATGTGCTACCAGCTCACAGTACACAGGAAAATCTACAGGTTTTCTCTTTTGAAGAAAGTTATTATTCAATGGGCAAAAACCAGAAGTTCAAAGTGTATACCTCCTCTTATATCTTTTACATCATACAAACAAGTTCATATCATTGATATGAGTTGATTGTACAATAAACCTAGGAAGAAAATGTTAACAGTTGTCATTTGGTGAAAAATCTTGTGATCACAGTATTAAAGACTCTCTCAGTAATAGTCTCAACTTCTGTATTATATTAGTTGTATACTTATGTAAAGATTATTTAACTTTACAGTAGTATTATTTGCAAGGCAAATTACAGTTTCTATAAGGGAATATGCCTGTTAATATATCTTAAGGCTTCTTCCTTCTTTAAGTCTGCTTTGTGGTGAATATATATATCCCATAGTAAATATACATACTACAAGTATTCATCTCTACAACCTCTTCCCACCCCAAATTTCAATAACTACTTTTATTTTTTTCTGTCACTATCATATGCACTTCTCAAAATGTCATATAAAAGATATCAAAGGATATGTAGGGTTTTTTGTGTGACATTTTTTGTGTAGCATTCAGTTCATGTAGGTTTTTCCTTGTACTAACATGTTGTTCCTTTTCAATGCTGGATCATATTCCATTGGAGGATATTTCATACTTCTATTTTCCATTGAGGAGACATTTAGGCAGTTTCTAGTTTAGAGCTTATGTAAACACTATGAATAAAGCTGGTACAAAAATTTTTCACAATTATTTATTTACACTTGTCAATTGAATAAATAACGACAGTGGGCTTGTTGGGTTATATAGTAAATACATTCTTAATTTTATAAGAAATATGTTGGTGGATAACAAAATTTAACGAAGTACACTATACTATTTTGTTATGTTACAAACAATGTGGGAGAGAGTCACTTTTTCTCTCATGAAATTTCTTACTTTGTAACTTTTGGCACTTGAGTGAGGGTGTGGAAGTGTTTCCTTTTTTTCTTCTGCAGTACCAGGGTCTGAACTGAGGACACTGTACTTGCCAGGCAAGTGTTTATTTTACTATGCTATCTTTCTTGGCGGTTTAAATTAGTATTTCCAAGACCCAGTCCAAGTCTAGGCCCAGCGAGTCTGTGGAAGAGCTGAGTCTGTGGGAGAGTTTTGTACTCCCTTGCGCCCTCTGGACTCCTCCAGAGTCAGCCCAAGCCGGGCATGTGAGTGAGAACTTCCCCCTGGAGCAATCTTGGGACCCCAGACCCAGCCTAACCCCAGGAAAAACGAGTGTGGGGGAGAACTTTCATGCTTCTCTTTGCCTGCTGAATCTCTGAGACCCATCCAAGGCACACTTGTAAGTGAGTCCTTCTGTCCTGCTCTCTGAACTCCTACAGACCTAGCCCAGGCCTGGCATCTGTACAGGCCTGGGGTGAAACTCGGCAACTGAAGTTCCTACAGAGAGGCTAGCAGCCAGAACCACTGTCTAGTTCTAATCCAGCAGCAGAACATCTGTCTAGAGGGGCACAGGAGGCTCACTTCCATGGGCAGCAGCTGGAGAAAGCTGGGCACAGTAGCCAGACCCAAGTCAGGCACAAATCGATGAATTAAAACTTCACAGATCTGCACCTGAATTTCAGGTGGCGCCAAGGTTATAACTCCAAAAAAGCTCGACACCAAAGGTCAGATACAGTGCTATACAAAATGACAAAGAGAGGAGCAAAATGCAATTGCAGGCCCTGAGCCCAGCAGAACAAGTGCAGAGGACACAAGTACAGAATAAATTGGAAACCACACAGCTGGCATGTCTGAATTAATAGCATCTGAAGTAAAGAAACAACTGCAGGAAGGTATAGAGGAACTCAGATCAGAAATAACCTCTGAAATAAAAAAAGAAATCTCTAAATTAATAGCATCTGAAGTAAAGAAAAAAAAATGCAGGAACGTATAGAGGAAATCAGATCAGACAAAATCTCTGAAGTAGAAAACAAAGGATAACTATAATGAAGGAATTAATAACTGCTTCTCAAGAAGACACTGATAAAAACACAGAGGAGATTAGAAAAATGATAGAATCCTTCAAAGAGCAACTAAGGAAAGAAATAGATCACATGAAGCAGAATCAAAGAGATGTAGGGGAACTTAAAATCTCAAGCACAAGCTTGCAAAACCGATTGATTGAAAGTGAAGATACAGTTTCATGTCTTGAAGACTCCATTGCAACTAGTGAAAAGGTAAATGAATAAAAAATTTCTTAAAAATAACTATGATGCAGGAAAAAATAATTCATCACCTGCAAGACAATGCAAAAATGAACAACGTGAGACTAATAGACATAAATGAGAAAGGAGACAATATAAATGATATAAAAAGAATATGGACAGAAATAATAACAGAAAACTTCCCAAATATGAGGAAACGATCTAACATTCAGGTAAGCAAAGCATACAAAACTCCAAACAACTTTAAGCCAATTACAAACACACCCAGGCATATAATAGCTAAAAGTCCAGAAATCCAGCACAAGAGAAATATAGTGAAAGCCTCTGGAGAAAAGAAGCAGATCACATTTAAAGGACAACCTATCAGAATAACAGCAAACTTCTCTTCACAAATCATGAAGTCAAGAAGAGCATGGAGCAGAGTACTTCAAGTCCTCTATGAAACAAATTCCAGCCAGGAATACTATACCCCACAAAACTTTGTTTCAGATTTGATGGAGAAGTGAAATACTTTCACAACAAAGAACAACTTTGTCATAATGACAAAGCCAGCCCTACAGAGACTACCAAAAGATATTCTAGAGAGGGACCAAAATGATCAGAACTCCATTAACAAGAACATAATGTAGCCCCTAAATAAGGCAAACAATTAAACACAAGACAAAAAGGAGTAAACAACAGCAGGTAAATAGCATTCAATCATAAGTCACTATATCTTAATTATAACCATCACTGTAAGTGGACTCAATTCATCAGTTAAGAGAAATAGACTGCTACAGTGCATCAGGAAGTGAAATCCAACAATATGCTGTATACAATAAACACACTTAACCCTTAAAGAAATCCAAAGGCTGAAAGTCAAAGGATGTAAACAATACTAAATGTCCCAGCACTGCAGAAAAAAGCAGAGATAGAAATCCTGTTCTCATAGCATCTCAACTTCAAATTGAGAATTAGCAAATGAAATAAAGAAGATCACTATATACTGGCTAGGGGAAAAATTCAAGAGGAAGTAATACTCATAAATATGTACACACCAAACACGGGAGCAATCAACTTTATAAGACAAATCTTAATGGTTGTTAAAAATCTAATATCCAATACCACAGTCTTAACAGGAGACCTTAGCAATACCTTAGGCCAAAAACATAGTTCAAGCAGACAAAAAATTAGCAAAGAAGTAGCAAAACTGAACCAGAGATTGGAACAAATAGATTTAGTGGTCATATACAGAGTGTTCCACCCAACCACAGCAGAATACACATTGTTTTCAGCTGCACTTGGGTCATTTCTCTAAAATAACCACATACTAGCCCATATGTCATGCTTAAGTATATGCAAGAAAACAGAAACTAAGACCAGAGAGATGGCTCAGTAGAATAAGCACTTCCTGGGCAAGCACAAGGCCAGAGTTCAGTTCTAAGTTCCACAAAATAAAATGTCCCATGCATATTATTTGACCTCAGAGCAATGAAACTGGAAAAAAAAAACAATAAAGAAGCCAGAAAAACTCCATAAATACATGGAAAGTAAACAACATCCTACTCAGCAACTGATGGGTCACAGAAGAAATTGAACAATACGTACAATTCTATGAAAATTCAATGGCCAGGAAGATGGCTAAGTGAAATAAGCACTTCCCTGGCAAGCACAAGGGACTGAGTTCAATCCCCAGTTCTGTCCAAAAAAAGAAAATACATGCACAACTTATTTGAATTTATGGGATGCAATGAGATCATTCTTAGAAGGAAATGTATAGCTGTGAACTCACACAGTAGGAAAGAAGAACAGGAACAATTAAACATGATAATGATGCACATCTAACATCTAGAAAAGGAAGAGCAAATGAAGCACAAAGGCCAAACCTGGAAGAAATAATAAAGATTAGAACAGAAAATAATTCAATATAGATGAAGAAAACAACACAAAGAATTAACAAATAAAAAGCTGATTCTTTGAAAAATAAAATAAAATTGATAAGTCCCAAGCCAACCTCATCAAAAAGAGGAAAGAAAATATTGAAATATAAAAAAACTTAAAAAATTCAAATACAGGCAATAAGTAATAAACAGGGCTTGAATAACACAGACCCAGTGAAAATTCAGAAGACCATCAATAGTTATTTTGAGAACCTTTACTCTCACAAAATAGAAGACACAGACAAAATGGACAGATTCCTAGAAAGGTACAAATTACCAAAACTGAATCAAGATGATATAATAAATGTCAATAACCCAATAACAGTCAATGAAAAATGAAATGTAATGAAAAGCCTGCTGACAAAGAAAGTCCAGGTCCTGATGGATTCACAGCTGAATTCTACAAGAAATTTATGGAAGATATAATGCCTACAATTAAACTCTTCAATGAAATTGAAAAGGAAACAATCCTCCCAAAATCGTTCCTGGAGGCAAGTATTATACTGTTACCAATACTAAGGAAAGATGCAACTAATAATGAGAAATGCAGGCCAATCTCCCTCATGAATGTAGATGCAAAATCTTCAATCAAATCCTAGCAAATAGAATACAGCAAATGAGCAAGAAGATTATACACCATGACCAGATAGGATTCATCGCAGGGATGCAAGGACAGTTCAATATATGGAAATGTATAGATATAATACACTGTATCAATAGAGCCAAATCCAAAAATCACATGATCATCTCAATTTATTCAGAAAAGACTTTTGACAAAGTCCAATAGTCATTCATGTTCAAAGTCCTACAGAATATTGGAATAGATGGCCTCTATTTCAATCTGATGAAAGCCATCTGTGAAAAACTCAACAGCTAAAATAATTCTAAATAGGGAAAAACTGAAATCTTTTATCCTCAGATCTAGTACAAGATAAGGATGCCCACTATTATCACTTCTATTTAATGTAGTTCTGGAATAATTATCTAGAGCCATTGGACAAGAGAGAGAAAAATGAAAGGAAAAAGAACAGGTAAAAAAGAAGTTAAACTATCATTACTCGCAGCAGACATGATAATTTATTTGGAAGACCTGAAATACTCCACCAAGAAGCTACTAGATTTGATATACGAATTCAGTAGCATAACAAGATACAAAGTAAACACCCAGAAGTAAATAGCATTCCTCAACACAGATAACAAACATACTGAGAGGGAAATTATTGAAGCAATACTTTTTACAATATCACAGCAGAAAATGAAATACCTTGGAATTAATCTAACTACAGAAGTCAAAGACATTTCAAGGAAAATTACAGTACTCTGAAAAAAAGCAATCATAGAGGATTCCAGAAAATGGAAAGATATTGCCCATTCCTGGATAGGAAATCCAATGTTGTGAAGATGGCTATACTCCCAAAATTGCTGTTCAGATTTAAGGCACTCACTATCAAACTAACACCAACATAACTCACAGATCTAGAGAAAATTTATTTGGAACCAGAAAATACTTAGAATAGCAAAGGCAATTGTGGGCAACACATACAAGGCAGGAGGCATTACAACTTGCGGCTTGAAATTATGCTACAAAATTACTGTGATAAAATCAGCATGGTATTGGCAACAAAATAGATCTGGGGTCAGTGGAATAGATTAGATGATACAGAATCCTCTACAAACACACTCAGCCACATTATCTTCAACAAAGGGACCAAATATGCTCACTGGAGGAAAGACAGCCTTTTAACAAATAGTACTTGTAAAACTGGCCCTCTACATGCCAAAAACTAATCTTGAGCCAGGTCTATCATCATGCAGCGAGCTAAACTCAAAATGGATTAAAGAACTAAACATTAAAACAGAAACACACAATCTCCTCAAAGAGAACGTTGGAGGAATTCTGAAGACATAGGAGTAGACGAAGAGTTCATGAACAAAAATTAAATCGCACGGGTAACACTTGAAAGAATTAACAACAGCACCACCACTTATTGAGAAGATTTTGCACATCAAAAGAAATTACCAACAAATTAAAAAGACAATCTACAAATATGGAAAAAATAATAAGCACTCAGATGAAGGTCTTCTCTCTAGAATTTATACAGAACTAAAAATCATTGGGGCCCCAAATTTAAGACTCAATCTTGATGGGCATCCGAGATGAACACACACTTCACATAGGACAAAATTATAGAAGCAAATAAATATATGAAAAAAATGCTCTGCATAACTAGCCATCCATGAAATGCAAACTAAAACAACACTTAAATACCAAGAAATTAACCCAAGAAAGAATGGCTATCATAAAGAAATTAACCAACAAGAAACATCAGAGAGGCTATGGGGAAAAAGGAAACCTTCTCCACTGCTGGTAGCAATGTAGACTGGTCCATCCAGTATGGAAATTAGTATGGAGACACCTAAACATCTTGTACTTGGAATCCTATTAAGTCCAGCTTTCTCCCTACTGGGAATTTTCCCAGAAGAGCTAAAAACATCATATCACCTATGTTTATGCCTGTCATATATATGTTTACCCATATTTAAAACAGCACCAATTGTAATAGCCAAATCTTGGAAGCAACCAAAATGCCAATTACCTCAAGACCTGATGAAAAAGATGTGATATTTTTTTACATTAGAGTATTACACAGCTATAAAGAATGATAAACTCAAAGCCTTCAGGTATAAATGGATGTCACTTGAAGATATACTCATAAGTGAAATAAACCAGACCCATATATGTAAATATTGTATAGTATCCCTAGTGTTAAAACTCAAAAGAACAAATAAAAATTAAAAGGGATAGCACATTTAAAAGGAAAACAAGAATTTAAGGGCTAAATACCAGAGAGGACAAGAAGAAAAGCTAGGAAACATGAGAGGGGCAAAGCCATACATTTATATGCACAAGATGGTTAAGGCAATGATCTTGATAATCTTCAGCAAGTTTTTGAAACTAGCAGTTGATTGGTAGGATTCTCACCCTGACCAGCTATGTATGCTGATACTTCTGACCTAAAGAACTGTACTGAAGACAGCAGAGTGTAGTACTAGGGTCGTGCTTGAAATGCCTGTCATTCTGGTCTTCTAAATGTATACTGCTTCTACTGTCATACCAATTACTGCCATACTGTCTCTCAAGTAAATGTTTGTTTTTAAAAAAGGGTAGTAAATAAAAATGAGAGACAAGAAAAAACGTCATAGGACTGTCCTGATACAATACTATATATGGTTAGTTTTCTAAATTTCTGTGTAAAAATATGTAATTGTTTATTCCTATTTTAAAAATACTTTTTATTCTTTTAATTTTTGTCTTCACATTCTGTAGGGATTTAAAGTTAACATATTGATATTTGATGGAAAATACCTCTTCCATTTTATGTCTAAGATGTTTAATATTTAGACAAACAGGTTAAGCTCAACTGCCTCTGTTATAGGGTAATAATATCACTAATATCCTTCTCTTCTGGAGGGTTAACCACCTAAATTTGCAGAACAGTAACTAGAGAAAAAGAAGGGCTGCAAAGACAGCCAACGTTTTGGCCCTAGCCTTTCAAGGTCAGTGAAGACTGAGGGCATAGGAGAATCTGTACTGTAACATCATGCAATTCAGTTGTGTCCCAAATTTTCTGATCAAGGAGATTATGGGGCCACAGATGAAAGTGACTGATGATGTAGAGTATGCCTAAGGAGAGTCACATGGAGAGAAAACATTCTTTCAGGCTTTCACAGAGAGGAAATTGGTCAAGCAATGACCATGATTCATCTGCATGGCTGACACTGACATAGGATCTACACACAGTGTCACAGAGTTTCAGGGTAAATTCTGAGGGGATTTGACTGACCTTGTCAGAAACAAAAGTTACATTTCTTGTTATATATGTTTTGCTTTCTCTTGGTCTTAGCCATCCAGCAGAAAACAAGTACAAAAGCAAGGTATAAAAAGTAAAGCCATATTAACATTCTGAGCTGTAAAATGCTCAACCACAGGTTCTGACATTGCCAGTCCTACAGATAACCCAGTACTATCATGGGCTACTAGACTATATTGGATTATTTTGCTGAAGTCATGCACTTATAATATTTAAATGTTGAGGGAATACTTATACCTGACAAAACTCAACAAAAAAAGGGGGATACAAATGAAGGACCATTGGGGTTAGTGAGATGGCTCAGTAGAATAAGCACTTCCCTGGCAAGAGCAAAGGCCTGGGTTCAATCCCCTGTTCCAACAACAACAACAAAAAAAGAAAGACCATTTTGTATCTGTATATACAAAACAATTAGGATAGATATACAGCTACTTTCTCTTACTTCAATGAGAAGAAAGATTTGTACTAATAGCATTTGGAAAGGATATCATGTCTACTATGTATAACCACTGTGAAGACAACAATATACAATGTATTAATTATTGAAATTGGGCTACTAATTGGTTTCGAATCTATCTCATTGCTATTTGTTTCTCAATAAAATTAATAAAAAATAAATAAAAATAAAGTAGTATTTCCAAAGAGCTGATGACATTGAGCACCCTTGCCTATGCTGCTATGCCATTTGTATATCTGCTTGGATAAAATTTCTCTGTTCACTTTTTACAAATGGGTGTTTTTGGCTTCTGCTTGAAATGTGCCCTAAGGCGGGACCCTGGCTGCACTGGCACATGATGCGCTCCTTGGAGACCACCTGCACCCTGCACCTTGAGCAGCCAGAAGCCAGAGGATGAGCCCCGAGTGGACTCTGGCCCGAGTCTCGGTGGCAGCAGTTGGGTCTCCTGAGGAAGGGAATGAATAAGAGTGATCCTTTCTGCAGCTGATGGCATAATTGCCTTTTGATGCTAAGGTCTCTGGAAGAACCTTGACTGCCCTGCTGCTCCTAATCTTCAGTCCTCTTCTGATCCCCTTAGAACTAGGACTGCTGGGGACCTGGATGCCCTGGAGCACATGTACCCAGGAGGACGTGTATCTGTCTGGTAGCACTGCCAAGAAGGGCTCTCTGTTCTGGTGTCAAAAGTTGACAGTGTGAGCACTGACTTTTTAATTAAAACAATCTCTGAGCAGGCAAGGCTGTGCTGTTAATAGATGATGAAGAGCAGCCACAACAGTCACAGTCAGAGAATTCATATCAAAGTAGGATCCTGCAAGTCACATGACCAAAAGTCTGAACTTTTCTTCTGCAAACACCCCTCTGATGTTTCAGGTACTGGCTTCTTGGTACTGCTCATTAAAGCCAAGTTTGTAATGCACCGTGGAAGGCTCACAGCAGAACTTTATTCATGTGATGTATTCACTGAATCTCATCTGAAATTCCATAACCATGAAATGTTCCTGACCTTTCTCCCATCAAATAACAGGTGCTCAGAGGTATTTCTATATCCTGAGCCATGCTATGTATCAGATATATGTGTTGCAATATGTTCCCCTAGGCTGTAATGTATCTTCTAATCTTCTTAACTGTGTTCTAAAGTTTTTCTTTCTCTTTCTTTTTTTCTTTCTTTCTCTCTTTCTTTCTTTTTGTTCCTTCCCTCCTTCATTTCTTCTTCTCTTCATTCCTTTTTTTTCTTTCAGCAAATGTACTTGAGTGCCTGCTATGTACTGCAGTAAACAGTTTTTCAAATCTTCTTTCCCTTTTCCTTCAGAAAATAACTTGAGTTAACCTAACATTGTCTGCCTATAAATACAAAATGCCAGATGTGGTACAAGTTAGCATTGCTTACAACAAAAATGCTGCCTGGCTGGAGGCACTGTGGGGAACTAAGCGGGAAGTACATCAAGCATGCCTGGTAGAAGCCACAGCCTGAGGGCCTCCTGCGGGTGTGGGTCTTCTAGCAGGTGCTCGCTCACCTCTGTGGATGCCTAGAGGGTATCTGCAGAGGATAGGTACAGCCAGTGTAGGACGTGGCCCTGCTAAGCAAGGGCAGCACTTGCCACCCACTAGTATGGCTTTCATCCTTAGCTTCAGCTCAAGAAAAGAAAGCTGGAGTCTGGCTGAAAGTGTCCTTCCTGCGTCCTGCAAAGCAGGCTGGGTGTATAGTGCTGCAGCGGGTTACTATTGCACCTATAAATATAATTTATTAGCTGAGCTCAAAGCCACTGAACTGGTGAGGGATTTACACCCCAGGCATTGTGTACCCAATGGTGAGCAGTCAAATCGAAGAGGGTGCTTTGTTGCCAAGCAACTTACCTTCTACTAAGAAGATGCAGATGACAGATTTGAAATTATCTTAGCTAACAGTGCTCTACTAAAAGTTAAGCATCACATGAAAGGTATAGAAGGACACTGAAAAACTGAATTTTCTTAACGGTGTTCAAAAAACAGTACTGTGGCCCAATGACATTTGAGTGGAGATTTTTAAAGTGAGGCATTAATTCAAGTTCATGTCTGCGAGGGACCCTTGTAGACTGGGGATACAACACAGGCAATGGCCTTTCACAGAAATGTGCCTCAGCGGACAGCATGGGGGCTGGCTTTGTAGAGAGCCAAAGAGATGCAGGAAATGTGGGAAGGGGCTCCAGGGCTTTGAACAACATCTGCAACTAATGGGATAGGTTGGCAGATGGGAGCTGAGCTGGGCCCAGTGCTGTCTGCACAGCAGACTGTGAGCACGGCTGTGGATGGTGCTGGCACCCCTGCAGCAGTCCAGAGAGCTGTAGCTCTAGCTGCAGTACTGCATGCAAGAGGAAGGCGCTGGTCAGATGTGAAGGCTGGAATTTATTTCTGGGTTGATTTTTTGATACAAGGAAAAAGAAAATAAAGATAACAAGGTCAGTGTTAAGACTCATCTTTTAAACATCCAAATAGATAAGCTGTGATGAATTAAAATTAGAAGAAGTGGAAATTAAATTTGAGAAACTAAAGAGCACTTTTCTTCTGCTCCTCTTCCAGTCCCCCCTACACATGTGGCTGGGGTCATTCACTGCAACATGCAGCATGGAGTTTGAAGTGAAGGAAAAAGAGAAGACTGCTTCTGGAACCTCAGGCATTGTTCACCTAATTGAGCATAAATTTTTCAATGGATTTCAAGTTTTTCAGGTTTTAATTCTTAAGGTATTTGTGATTTGCTATTAGAATGGAAAGACACAAAAAGCTGCATAAAAATAGTGTATCAGAGACATAAACTGAGGTGGCTTTGCATGTGACTTACTCAAAAAGGTGACTTCAAAAATGCAATATTGATGGGGTGCAGAAAATGGAAAATGCTTTCTCTCAATCTGTTTCAAAGGGCAAGATATAAACTTCATTCTAGAATGCTTCCATTCGTTGCAAGTTATACTTCAAATAGAAATGGACTGCTGCCAACACAAAATAGTCTAGTCACCTTAATTGTTGTCATTGTCACCTACTTGAATCACAAAGTGAAGTGTCATTAGTAGCATGTGTATGGGGTCATCCTGGCCACAACAATCTAATTTATATTCTTTTTCTTTGTATAAAAGGTCTACATAGTATCCCTACACAGATCAGACTCATGGTGACCCTACTGTCTTCAGCTTCTCAAGTGCTCAGATTACAGGTGTGCGCCACCACGCCCAGTCTCAGTTGCCATCTCAGCAGCCCCAGGACTGGGGCAGGCACAGCATGCTGGGACTGATCTATATTCTTTTTCTTTTCTTTTTTCTGTATTTAGGACAGGGTCTGCAGGGTTTCACTATGTAGGTCAGACTCCTAGTGATCCTCCTGTTTTCAGCCTCCCACGCACTGGAATTATTGGTGTGCACCACAATGCCCTGTCTCAATTGCCATCTCAGAGAGCTCCAGGAGAGAGGCTGGCATGATTGATGTACAGTCTTTATGAAAACTATCAAAAGGAAAACTGGCTGTGGCTGACATACTCAGAGTTAGGATAGCAAAGTCAAGTTTTCCGACTACATGAAGAAGCACCTTGGGTATGCTAGCATGCCAGGGAGCTGATGGGTTAGAAGAGAGAGCCCCTCTCTGTGTCTTCCTGTACTCACTCTCTATATATTTCCCTTTGAAGGAAAAATTCTATTTTCTACAGTGAGACTTAATTAAATCAAAATAAAATCAAGCGTAAGATCTTAAGGAGACTGGAAATCTTACGGTCACCAGCCACCAAAAGAGTAAAGAAGTCCCAGGGGCATATGAGTTGGCTTTCTTTCCTGATTTTCTATTAACACTTTACAACAAAGTTTACCTTTATTCCACTAGTTTCAAAGCTTTTTAAAAAATTTCCCCACTTCTATTAGCCTCTGCAGGAATAGCTTTGCACTAAAACATTAAGACCATCAGAGGAGATAAATATTTGAAAGTATGGTGCAGTTAAAGAATGACACTTAACTAGAGAAATACACAACATTTTAAAAGGAAGCAAAATATGCTTCTAGGGAGCAGTGCAGATAGTTTCTTTCTAGATTACATGATTATGGGGAAAGATGGTTCGGCTTGAAAAATGCTTTTTTATATTAAATTTTGGGGAGAAAGAAATAGCAATGAGATAGTTTCAAGTCAGGTTAGTAGGACAATTATAATTATTAATACATTTCATATTGTTGCTGTTATAGTAGTTATTCATAGAACAAGATACAGACATGATATCTTGTCCAAACACTATTTGTTTAAAACTTTCTTCTCATTGAAAAAAGAGACAATAGCTGTATATCTATGCTAATTGTTTTGTATATACAGATATTTTTTTTTCACTACAAAATGGTCCTTCATTTATAACTCCATTTTTTGTTTACTTTTGTCAGAGATGGGTATAAGTGCCTGCTCAGTTACTCAGACTAATGCAGGCCCAATAAATGCAATACAGAGTTAATTCATTAATTGTCCTCTTGTTTTGCATGGCTTACCTTTGCTTACCCTCTCATGCTAGGTCCATAAGTCCATGCATCTCACCCAAACCATTTTTATCCATAATTTTATTGAGAGACAGTTTCAAATTTTATTGAGGACAGATTCAATAATTAATACGTTGTATATTGTTTTCTTAGTGGTTATTTGTTGTACAAGGTGCAGACATCATATTCTATTTATAAACGCTATTGGAACAGATACCTTTATTCATTGAATTAAGAGAATGTAGCTGTATGCTTATCTTTTTTTAAAAGCTGATTTATAGTACAGTTTCAATAAATAATACTTTTTACATTCTTAGTGGTTGTCCATAGTACAATTCTTCAAGGACTAAGGGATGGTTCTTGTTCCCCTGCTCCTTAATATTACCAATCTGCAAGCCAAAATATATTGTCAAGATGTAGAAAATATTGTATCACAAGTGTAATGGAGAAGATGAACCAGTTTATCTCCACAACAAGATGAACTAAATCACTAAGTGATGATATATTTGTACTCTTTCAAGAATATTAATGCTCCATCATAATAGTAATCATCTGTTGGTCAAAGTCGTTGGCAGGCTCATTCCTTCCATCCTTAGCTGCAGTGCCAAACATCTGCATTCGATTTATTTATTTTCTTCAAATGTTCAAGCTGGTTATCTTAGACTGTCCCTGACTCTGTCCCACATCACTTTTCCTATGGTGGATTTCTGTTCTTTATGATAAAATTATGCAGCATAAGATCTGAAGAACTGGGATGCTACTCAAACTCTGGTTATAAAACTGAAGTTTGCTGTTCCATCTTAGAGAGCACCTTTCTCACACTCCCAAAGATTTTTGTGTGGCTGTTGTGACAGAAAGTGACTGTCTAAATTTTAAATCTCATAAAAATCTTTGTGAAAACTTCTCTTTCTTTCTCTCCCTCTGAACCAGAACTGGACTACACCTTGGCTATAGCATGGAGATATCAAGAGATAAACATCTTCTGGAGTCCTTCTCTACACAGTGTCCATCTTTCTTTAAGACACTCGGGGATGCAGAAAGAGTCATTGCTACACGTTAGCTGGTACTTTTGTCATAATAGAAAACATTTTTAATTCTCTGTCATATTTGGCCTGTTTTGTTGAACAACCAGGATAAATAAAGAGCCATGCACTTTTGAGATCCTTGGTTACTCTCCAAAATGCAAAGGAAGATTCTTTTCATGAAGCATATATCTAGGAAAAGCCTTTAAAAAATAGAACTAGGTACTTTCTTATTTAGAAATAAAATTATGTAGCATAATGAAAAAGAAGAGAAAGTCTCTTGAACAGTCTTTTATTGCATAAAACATATAAGTATAACTTGCCTACTAATAATTCAGGAATATATATGTGTACATGTATGATATATATCAATGTATATGTATATTGATTCTAATGTTCTTTGCTTAAATCAGTTTTCTTAAAAAGTCTAAAGTACACAGTTGGACATGTTTTACCATAACATGATACACCTGAGAAGCTACTACCACAATCAATATAAGCAATATCCTACTTCTAAAATATCCCGACATTTCCATCTCTCGTCGTTCCCTTCTGGTCTGTCCCAGTGACTTACTCTCTAATCACATGTAGGCATATTTGTGGTAATGCCGAAAAAGTTCAAGATCAGAAAATTTCTCCCTATAAATTTTACATTTAGCTTTTATGTTTAAGTATATGACATTTCAGTTACTTTTTAAATATTGTGCCAGACAGTTGCACTGTGGAGTACTATTCTGACTCTCAGCCAGTCAGGACTAAGTCACAGAAGAGCGCTCCCCAGCGCGATGTGCAAGCAACTCCCCGCTAGAGCCAGCATGAGACTGGGGTGTGAGCTTCCTGCACACAGGCTCACCTGTGCCCTCCGAGGCAGGTCAGTGGGTGCCTCTTCCTCTGTTCAGGCTCATTGAATGTGCAGATGCTGGAGGAAGACACTGGCTATAGCCACGGACCAGCAGGACAGACAGCTATGAGGAAGGACAGGGAAACACAATTCAAACTTCTTGTCCATTGACTTCTACATTTCTTGAACTTCTTTGCTATAACTACATATCCATATTTATAGTAACACAGCATATATTTGAGCAATTTACATACTTAATTCACTCACTTAAATTTAAACATAGACTCAGATCAATATTGATATATAATGATGCCAAAAGATGTTAAAATTAAAACAAGAGGACTTTATTTTGTAAATAAATAAGTAAATAAATATGTTCCAGAAATGTATAAAAATTTAGTAACCTGCAAACAATGTACATGCACAAAACATTTCTCAGTATGCAATTGTTTCATCACCATTGTTTTGAAAAGTACTTTTTATCTCCTAAAATCCCCAGAGTGTCTTTGCTAAAATTCAGTTAGCAATATATACGTAAACTTATTTTTGGATTATTTATTATGCTCTATTGATATATTTGTATAGTTTTAAACTATTCCTGTATTGTTTTGTGGCATCTTTTTATTAGGTTTATTATACAATTCAGTTATTTGTGATGCTCATATTTATCATAGTGGATTTGTGTCTGTACATGATACATCTTCCCTTTTTTGCTGTTCCCTTCCCCTCCCTTCAACCTCTCTTCCCCTCCTTGCTCACAAAGCTTTGCTTGCATTTTACCTTTTTTTTTCTCAATTTTTGCCTTTCTCTCTTTCTCTCCTCCTAATTTGCATGTTCTTTTTGATCATTTTTTTCCTGTTTCACAATAGGCCAGAGAGTTCGGCTGGCACAGTGCTCGCCTTCTTCACTTAAACGGTGGCATGATAACAGGAACTTTAAAGAATTTAATCCAGCAATGAGATATTATAGACATAAATTATATATAAAATAATTATTACATGATCATAGTAACTTATGTAATTGTAAACCATATTTTATACAGTAGCAGACACTTAGGTATTATATAACATGTTATTACTATAATTGCAATCGTAGCAGTGAAAATACTAAAGGGAAAAACAGAGATTCAGCAAAATTTGCTGTGGAAAGAAAAATCTAGACTGAGTATGTTACAAGCAGTTTTAATCCCCTGCTATAGAGACAGAATAAATGTGTAATAGACATCAGAGAAGATATTTTGATCATTTCATTGATTATTCCTTGCACTACAGTCAATCTTCAAAATATACTTTTCCTCCTACCATATGTATTTGAAAGGAACATAAGAGCAGAATGAAATCCATATGATTATCATGTACAATAAACAACTTAAAATATTTAGCAACCAACAGCTGCATAACGGTAACTTTTCCTTTAATCAATGCCCAACTCAGGAATAGATTTTATCATGTAAAAAGGAGATTGTATCAAGACAATATCAACTTTTTATTCATTCCCTATTCTGTTGTTTCCTTAACAACACATTTTTGATTTATTAAAAATCTTTGTGTCAATCTTTAGTAATCTTAGTATCAAAGATACATATATTCTGGAATATTTAATTTTTCTCATTGCATGCAAGTCTAACTCTCTATAAATTTGACCCTGTCTCCTGCAATCTCTTTTAAAGATTCTTTGAAACTCTTTACATTGACATTGTGAAACCATTAGTAATATGTATTTTTAAGAACTGATGTGTGTATTTTGGAAAATATTCTCCTAAATAATTTTAAGACAAAAACTCTTGGAAATGCCTTAAAAAGTTATTTTCCAATTTTTTTAAAAAGGAGGAAAGGTTTAGTTAGCCCATAATTTGTACAGATTTTTGTTATATGTAATGGTTTATTTTCCATGTTTAAGGCAAACCCGGCAAGAGAAGCAATTGAAATAAAAGAAAATCTCTGTGAGCAAAATGGATATGGCCATTTCTCAGAATTGAACAAATTTTATTTATCATCAAAGTGTTACATGGTGTTTACTAGCGTTACATTCCCTCATTGCAGGTGAGATATACAGTGCTTGACAATGTAATTTTCCACCTCAAAGGTCTCTCTTCTTTAATCAATGTTTGTTTTGGTGACTCTATGGGCCATGGAAACACTTCAGTCCAGAGGTCTTAGAACTACAAGCACAATCCTCAGACAGGAGAGGTGAGCACGGTCATCAGCCACTCCAAGCTTCCCCAGGTTCTCCTAAGGCCCTCCATATGGATTCTCCAGATTCCCCCCAGGGCTAGGCCTTAGCTGCACACAGCAGTCACCCACTGCTGTGGTGTGGGTCTTTACTGTCCTCAAAGTCCTGTGCATTGAGACTGAGTCCTCAGTGTGGTGCCATGGGAAGATTGTGGAGCACTGAGAAGTGAGGCCTGCTCATTGCTGGGGAGATCCGATGAGTGGGTGGGGGTTCCTCCCTCTTTCTCTCTTTTGCTTCCCGACGGTGAGGCAGCAACTTCGCTGTGCCCCACACTGCCACTATGTGCACCACCTCTCAACAGGCCCAAAGCATGTGCACGTGGTCAGCCACGAGCCAAACCCTCCAGGACCATGAGTCAAAATCAACCTTTCCTGTTCGCACACTGTTTCATCTCAGGTGTTTGTTACAGCTGTGGAAAGCTGTCAAACACTGCCATTCACATTTTTATTATGGAAAAGGTTTCTGTTTCTTCCTTTTGTATTTTCCTGCTTCAATAGCTTAGAGTCTTCCCAAATATGAAATTTCCAGGAATGTAATAATGCAAAATGAAGGGTGTGTATAGGAGATGAATCTTGAAAAATCCGATACATAGAACAGAATAAAATCAACTTTCCAGTATCCCCAACATGTGAATAGCCATTTATTTCAACATTTCTTTATCATTATGTTAACTCAGTAATTAAAAATCACCAGTTTTATTACCTATCTGCACACTTCAGGCCTGTGATTGGCAAATGTTATAGCAGTTAGTCAGTGCTGAGGCATGAGAACCTATGAAAAATGATCTAGAAGATATCATTGGAAGGAAAATGCCACCTTAAAGAGCTAAAATTATCTAGGAAGAACTCTGTCAATATTAGTATGTTTAGTATATTTACATTATGTTGACATTTACAGTCTTAACTGATGAAGAGTTGGCTAGCAAGAGACATTTATTTGGGGAATACTGAGGTTTTACACTAGAAAAATTAAAAAGACAAAAGGGAATATAAAGAGAATGGTCCTTTTACTTTTATCATAATTATGTATGTCTTTCCTTTCATAATTTCATTGAAGAACAAATAGCAATGAGACAGTTTCAAATCAAATGAGTACGACAGATTCAATAATTAATACATTGCATATTGTTTCCTTCGTGGTTATTTGTTGTACAAGGTGCAGATATGATATTCCATTTACAAACACTATTAGAACAGTTTCTTCTCTATTCATTGAATTAAGAGAATGTAGCAGCATGCCTATCTTTTTTTTAAAGCTGATTTATAACACAGTTTTTATTTACACTGTTATCTTCCTAGTGGTTATCCATAGTACAAGAAGCAGACAGGATATCCTGTCCAACACTATTAGTGAAAATCTTTCTTCTCATAGAATTACAAGAAAGTAGCTGCATATCTATCCTAACTGTTCTGTATATACAAAAACAGAATGGTCCTTCCTTTGTATCCCTTTTTTTGTTTAGTCCTGTCAGAGATGGGTATTCTATTGGCATTCAATTATTATACGTGCTTGAATTCAGTGAAACATTCCAACACAGTCCAGAAGTCCACAATAGTAGTGGGTTATCCACAGAAGTTGTTGACCAGAGCCTTTTACAGCTCAGCATATTAATATGGCTTTACTTTATATACCTCGTTTTCGTACTTTTCTCCTGGATGGTAAAGACCAAGATAAAGCAAGACATATATAACAAGAAATATAACTTTTGTTTCTGACAAGGTCAGTCAAATCCCTTCAGAATTTACCCTGAACCCCTGTACCACAATTTTTAAATCCCTTGTCAGTGTCAGCCATGTGGATAAGTCATGGCCATTGCTTGATCAATTTGCTCTCTGTGAAAGCCTGAAAGAATGTTTTCTCTCCATGTGACTCTCCTTAGGCACACTCTACATCATCGATCACTTTCCCCTGTGGCCTTATAGTCTCCCTGATCAGAAAATTTGGGGGACAACTGAGTTCCATGATGTACAATACAGGTTCTTTTATGTCTTGAGTTTTCACTGACCTTGAAAACCTAGGGCCAAACTTTTGGCTGACCTTGCAGCCCTTCCAATTCTCCAATTTTTTATCTGCAAACTTAGGTTGTTAATCCTCTAGAAGAGATGCTGATTATTACCCTGCAACGTATGCAGTTCAGTTTAACCTAACTGTAAATATAACCTAACTCTAAATATAACCTAACTATAAAAATAACCTAACTCTAAACATCAAACATCTTAGGTATAACATGGAACAGATATTTTCCAAGTATTGATGCACTGAATTTAAGTCTTTACAGAATATGAGGGGAAAAAATTTAAATAGTACTGTACACATATTATTACACAGAAATCTCCTTAATATCAAATCATGCTGATCTGGTCATTATTCCTAGTCCCTGTCTTCAGGTACCCTGTTCTTGTCCATGGGTCACTATAAGTCAATGTTTTAAACAATTAAAATGCTTGTTGTAATAAAAAAAGTGATCAAACAAGACAAAAGAATATTAGATACTGCTACATTCAGACCTTCCTCCATGCTTCCAAACTTTCTTATCCCCATTCTTCTACTACTTATAGAAACTTTCTAAGTTTCCCATTATAATAGAAACTTTTTAGGGTGTTGAGATGGTAATACTCTACGCAGGAAGCAAACTGCTGAAAATTTCAATTATAGCAAAACTGATACAAGCCAAGTTTTCACATAATATGTTGAAAAAATTGTGGTGTCAACCTAGAATGAATAATTTATAACAAATACACATGTTTTCCTCATTATCTCATTTTAATTTCTTTTTTTTAATTTTTGTTTTATTGAGGTAAAAATATCAATGAGACAGTTTTAAGATACCTTGAAAAGATGGATTTGATAAATTAATACATTGCAAACTGTTTTCATGTTTTGGTATCATAGAAGGTGCATACATGATATTATACTTACAGACATTATTATACCGTATGTCTCTTATCAGTAAATTAAGAGAGTGTACCTGTTTGCGTATCTTATTTTTTATACCTGAATTACATCAAAGATTCACTAATTAATACTTCCTACCTTGTCAATTTCCTAGTGGTTGTCCATAGTACTAGAAGCCAATATAATATCTTGTCCAACCACCATTAGTGCAAATCTTGCCTCTCGTAGAATTATGTAGAAGCATGGCATTATCTATCCCAACTGCATTGTCCATATACACACATCATGATTCTTTCTTTCTATACCCCTTCCTTTCTCTAAACCTGTCAAACAGGGGCAATCCATTGTCATTCAACTACTTTACATGCCTGAATTCAACTACACAATCCAACACAGTCCAGTATTCCACAACAATAGTGAGTTATCCAAAGAAGTTGTTGACTATAGCCATTTACAGCTCAACTTATCATTATGGCCCCATGGTGTATACTTCATTTTTATACGTTTCTGCTGGATGGTTAAGACCAAGATAGATCAAGACCTATATACCAACACATGTACTTTATGTTTCTTATGTGGTCAGTGAAGTCCCCTCAGGGTTTATCTTGTAGTCCTGTACATTATTCTGTAGATCCTTTGTCTGTGTCATCCATGTGGATGAGTCATGGCCAATGCTTGACAAGTTTGCTCTCTGTGAGAGCCTGAAAGTTTTCTCTCCATGTGATTCTCCCCAGGCACACTATAGAACTTCGATCTCTTTCCTCTGTGGCTCCATAATCTCCTTGTTCAGAAAATTTGGAGTTCAACTGAGTTTCATGATGTTGCAGTACAGGTTCTACTATGTCCTGAGTCTTCGCTGACCTTGAAAGGCTAGGGCCAAAATGTTGGCTGGCCTTGTGGCTCTTCTATTTCTCTAATTTTGATCTGTGAACTTAGGTTCTTAACTGTCCAGAAGAAAAGCTGATTAGTATCCTGCAGCATATGCCATTCACTTTGCCTTATCTGACTCAATTGTTTTTAGTTGTTGTACATTTCCATTTGTATTTCTTCTTTTTGCTTCTTATACTAGGGAGACTATACGATATTTACACATGTGTGTCTGCTTTATTTCACTTATGAGTATATGTTCAAGTGGCATCCACTTCAGTATAAATGCTTCAAGCTTATCATTCTTAATAACTGAGTAATACTCCATTATATAGAAATACCACATCTTTTCCAACCATTCCTCATGTGATGGACATCTTGGTTGTTTGCAAGATTTTGCTATCACACATTGTGCTGCTATAAACATAGGTACACATATATCACTATGATACAATGTTTTCAGTTCCTTTGGGAAAATTCCCAGTAGGGGGGTAGCCGGCTTGAATGGGATTTCTAGTCCTACTCTTTTGAGAAGTCTCCACACTGACCTCCACAGTGGTTGTACAAGTCTACAGTCCCACCAGCAGTGGAGAAGTGTTCCCTTTTCCCCACAACCTCTCCAACATTTGTTGTTGGTTGATTTCCTTATGATAGCCATTCTTTCTGGAGTGAGATGGTATCTTAGTGTTGTTTTTATTTGCATTTCACAGATGACTAGCTATGTGGAACATTTTTTCATATTCATTTTAATTTTACTTTATTATTTTGAGGGTTCTCCAAAGACCTACAGAAGAGGTGTGAGGCATTCTTCATAGGGTTTCTTCACCTCTAACTTCCTTTTGAAAGTTATTGATTCTAAACTTTGGTTGCTAGCATTGAGGAAATGTTGCCCCCTAGATGACATGATACAAGGTGTCATCTAAGGATACTTTAAACTATAATAATGGTGAAAGGTAAAATAATAGCACAGCTGTCTGTCACCCCAGCTCCTCAAAGAAACTCCAGTCCCCCCCACAAAAAATAATGGCAGTACAGTGCCCAGAACAGTGACAGACTACACCGGGCCTTACGTGCAGCAGCTAATGTGGCCCCTCTGGGTGACAGTGGTAAAAGCTGGTAAGTCACTGAACAAGCAAGCCCAGCAATTATTCTGGTTTTTTTTTTTTTTTTTTTTTTTTTTTTTTTTTTTTTTTTTTTTTTTTTTTTTTTTTTTTTTTTTTTTTTTTTTTTTTGTGCACTCTACAGATAAAACATCTTACTTCGTATTGTTCATAATGAAGTATTTCACCAGCCTATTGTTATGTGCTTGTCAATTTAGATGACTCAAATTCCCATAAATTAGGGTACATGCAATGTATTTAAATTAACATTTTAGAAAAATTCTCAATCACCAAATGAGTCTAGGTTAGAGATCACTGAGAAGTGAGAAGTATGGTCTTTTGGACAGGACAGAAATCTTCAGCAGTCATACAACATACACTGCAAATGATGGTCCACCAAATTAACACGTTAAGAAGCCAGGTAAGTTAGTGGCAAGTTTTCTGAAGGAGGCATCAGGTAGCCCAGGGCTCTGCTTGCTGGCACTCTGTTCTTGCTGCATCGCCCTAGGAAGTCCATCAGTTGAGAGGCTGGTGCACAGTAGTCTTACAAAATGGTCAGGAAACTCAGTTGCTTCTCTGTTAATCTTCTAGGGGCCCTCTCGCAATAATTCTAGTGAAATGTAAAATAATGAGCTTCTGCTAAATATTAGATATGAGTAAACAAAAAAGTCTTACATTTATTAAAATTCTCTCTAGTTGAAGGACATTTGTATTTATTCTAGGTGCAAGCTAGAATATTTTAGCAAGAAACTACATGTATTATATGTCTTAGCTCAGAATGGCCTTTAAAATTCTGACAATTTGGCCAACATAAAAGTAAACTTGGCTGACTCTCTAATTGTTCTTGATTTTCTGAACAAAAATTATGCAGGAAATGTTTAGACTCTGAAGAGGATATGTTTGTGTAAATTATTGTCCTTATCTCTCTTGCTAAGCAAGTGTGAAAAATTGCTCTGCATGATGAAGATAAACTAAGTATATGGATTAATGAGAAAGACCGGTGGATATTATCCAGCCTTTTTAGGCTGGATATGAAAATCTGTTGTCCATTTAGTTAAATACACTGTGAAGTTACAAAATGATTATAAACAAGGCTGACATTACAGACATCTCTGATGTTGTACTCTTACAAATCATCTTTGCCCTTTACTTTTAAGTGAATGAATTAACATCAGAATCTTAAAGCCTCGGGGATTAAGAGACAAAAGGTCAAAGCCCTCACCTAAATAGCAAAAAAACAAGATAGGTCACTTTGAAAATGGACAAAAGCTGCAGATGGACATTTCTCCAGAGGAGACCTGCATGTGCCAGCCAGGTGTTCAAGTGGGTGTCGGCGTCACTAACTGGCAGGAAACACACGCCAAAACCCAGTAGTTCACCACCACGCACTTTTCGAAGGAAACAAGAGCTGTATGTTGAAGGCACTTCAGCAGCCCCGCATTGCTGCTTGACTCGCAGTACCCAGGGGATGGAGTCAGCCTCTGCGTCAGGGGACGAGATAGAGAAGCACAGTCCATGAAGACAGTGCCCTGTTATTCAGCCATTCAAAACAAGAAATAACAGGGCCGACGAGATAGCTCAGTGGACCAAGCGCCTGTTTAGGCAAGTGCAGGGACCAGGATTCGATTCCTGGCACCATATGCCGCGCCGGCCCGGGCCCTCCAGCACTGAGCTGGAGATCGAGTCCGAGTGTGGTAACACACGCCTGTAATTCCAGTGCTGGGGACGTAGAAAATAGGGGGATCACTATTGAGTCCAAGCTGTGTGGTGAGACCTTGTACAAAATACAAAAAAAAAAAAAAAAAAAAGAAAGAAAGAAAGAAAGAAAGAAAAAAGAAAAACCAAGAAACACCTATCACTTTGAGGGCATGGATGAAGCTAAAGTATGACCTCTTGAGTGAAGAGAGCCAACCCAGAAAGACTGTGCATGTGATCACCCCACTGTCCAATCTCGAATGTTGGCCTGATGGAATTAGTAGATGGTGTTTCCAAGCGCGAGGGGCTGGGGGTGGGGGCTAAGTTCAAGAGATCCACTGGACAGCTGATGCCTGTATTTAATAGCATGTTGTTTTCTTGAAAAAAGCTGAGGATGGATATCAAATGTTCTCACTAAAAAATAGCAGAGGTAATAAACACCCTGACTAGATAATTTAAAAGTCCCAAACTGGTTAGCTTTTCCACAAAATAATATGTTGTTCATTAAATATTTTTTGTTGTTGTTGTTTTGCTTTGTTTTTCTGTATTTAGGACAGGGTCTACAGGGTCTCATTATGTAGATCAGACTCGTAGTGATTCTCCTGTTTTCAGCTTCCCAAGCACTGGGATTGCACGTGCACATTACCAGTCTTAGTCACCATCTCAGTACACTCCATGGGTGCCCGCAGCATGCTGGAGATTGAATCCAGTCACTGCACTCTGTTTAAGCAGAAGCTTTGGTCTGCTAAGCTAACATGAAATTTTATCTGTCAATTAAATCAATAGAAATTCTTGAACTTTTAGCATAGGCTCTATTAAAACACTAAGTGGTCCAAGATGCCTTGGGAAACAAAGGGTGCAGGGCTCCCTGAGCTGTAGGACAGGGCCACCGGCATCCATCCAAGTGGAGATTGCCCAGATGTGGAGTCAGAGAGCTGTTGAAGGTACAGGAAGGCGGCATGGAGGTCAGCTCTGACCTGTGGTACAGCTCAGCAAGGCCTCAGGATGCTCTGAACAGAGGGCCAAGGACAGAAGAATGAAGAAAGCAAATGTAGCAGGAAGCTCACAAAGGCATGGCTGCCAGTAGGATTTGCAGCTGAGCAGTGTTGCCCAGTGTGCACTCTGCCAGGCAGTGGACCTGTGAGTGCCCATGGACATGAGAGATAGGCATATGGACATAAGTCCCAGAGCCCAGCGTAGTCGTGGAATAAAGGTGATGGCTAGTTTCTTTTGGGGGACAAGTGCTGTGGATCAGTGCCAATGTGTTGTGCATGGAGGGTGTGAGCTCTACCCCTGAGGCATGTACCCAGTGCCCATCAGAGTTGAGAAATGCTGCTTTCAACAAATATAATTTACTTTCAGTTCTTTGCATCTTTACATATAGTTCAGCATCTAGTTAGCATATCCTAGTGTAGTGATTGTTACTTCTCTCCTACCAAATTAATGTGTGGTGGATGGGAAGCCATAATTCTGTAACTTCCTAGCATTTGACACTAAAAGACGTAAATAGGTCACCTGCCAGGGAAGCATTCACCACATCCAAGGTATAGAAGTGCCGATTTCTCAAAGGCAGTCCTGCTTCCTTGCCCACAAAAGGTAATTTAATTTAATTTAATTTAACTTAATGTAATACAGTGCAATGCAAGCAATGCAATGCAATGCAATGCAATGCAATGCAATGCAATGCAATGCAATTCATTTCTTGTTTCAGGAGCAAACTCAGAACCTTATATTTCCCAGACAGGTGCTGTAAGACTCAGTTATCTCTCTGACACCCTTGTTTCTTAAATAGAAGAAGGGATGTGTTCTCAGTTTAAAGTAGCAGCACCAGCCAGCATGGCTGACACTAGTCAAATGTGGCTATTTCAGATGTAATTTAAAACATGGCTCTTCCTCTTGCTGTACTCCCTTTCAGGTGTGTAACTAGCCATGTGTACCCGGTGGTCATGGTACTGCACACTGCAAGTATGTAAATTTCTGCTTTCACAGGAGGTTCTGTTGAATTGCACTGGCCTGGTGTTATGACATTTGTACATGAATACATGTACAAAGACATGCATAGACACACACATGCACATATGTGCACACACACATACACACACACACACACACACACACACAAATCTCTTTCTCCAAATGGAGGAAACTGGTTTGCCAAAGGACTTGCGATGGTCAGAACAATTTTGTTTCCTGTGTATTCACTGTTCTGCTCATTTTTACATCTTCTCAAACTACTTTAGTTTTCTTGGTTCTGAACTATTCCGCATACCTCATGAATAAGGCATAAGGTGTGTCTTTAGAGAGCTCCCTCTCTGCATTTCTAGCTTGAGACAAGGGTCAGCTTGACAGAATCCAGACCAAAGACTTGCCCTTCTTCATAATATGAAGCATTTAAGTTCCCTTGATGCTTATATGCTTAGTGATATTTCTATGCCTTTTCTCAATTTGTTTGCTAATGGCTCGTATTAGTGTTCTCTAAGGAAGACAAAAATCCACAAATTGTTAAGTCCAATATTCTAGTGAAATTGGTCAGGTATTACAGAGAACCAGCAGCTGTTCAGAGCTGGTGATTCCCAGGCGGCCTACTCCCCAGCAGCACTTAACAGCCTGAGAGACACTTAACCGGGCCCTACCTCCAAGGTGTTGATTGAATTTGTTGGTGGGGTCAGGGTTATTTCAAATCCCTTTAGATAATTTTAACTAAGTGCAGAATGAAAGTCTGTTATCTAGAATGCTTGGGGCTAGGAGTGTTTTGCAGTTGAGATTTTGGAATATTGATATGTATATCATGAGATATCTTGGGGATGGAGCCCATACATCTAAACTTAAAATTTCATTATGTTTATCTATAATTTATATGCAGAATCTGGAGGCAAAGATCTAATATTATAATCATTTTGAGATGGAAACAGTTTCATAGAGTAGATTTGAGTTTTCCACTGTGGCCTTCAAGAAGTTTGAGTTCAGAGCATTTCAAATTAGGAGTCCCAAAGAATGTATACGGTGTTCTGAATCACTGTCTCAGAAAATGCCTTGCTCCATCTTGGAGAGCAGGACGTCAGAGCCTATGCACCCAGCCCAGCCTAGCCAACAACACATCTGTTTACATCTTTTCTTTTGTCGACATCTTTTTGGTGATTGTTTTCTCCACTATCACAGCAGTGGCAGAGCTGCAGCAAAGACCATATGACTTGAAGAGCCTCAGACATCCACTCCTGTCATTTTCTTGGAAGTGACAGACACAATTTTTCATTTCTAACAACTACAACTTCCTGGCGAAGCTAGTGTGCTTGGCTATCGCAGCATACACTGAGAAGTTCTGCTCTGCACATTCTGGTTTTACTGTTCTGGGACAAAGCATACAGATAAAAACAACTCACATGATTTTAATGGGCTATGAAAATTGAGGACCCACATTTTTATATTATGTATCTTTCTCTAAATTTGAAGCAGAAAGTTTATGCAGAATTAATATAGCAGTGTAACACTAATTCAAGGCTGGAGCAGCAGATGGGGCCCGGGATCGAATTTTGGTCCCTGTTCTTGCCTAGGCTTGCCGAAGCAGGCATCTTAGTCCACTGAACTATCTCACCAGCCCCTGATATGTTTTCTGAGAGAAATAGAACTCTAAAGTTGTTTGTAAAGGAGAGATGTGGGTCCAGCTGAGGCTGACAGCCATGAATTAGGAGTGATGTGCTTTTCAGTTTCTGAGCACTTGACCTTAGTACTGGCTATCACCCTATCAGCCTGTCCCATCCTTTAGACCATATCATGATTCCATGTCTCTGTGGTAGGTTTCTCACAGCTTCCTGCTTGCTGTCTCTGTCTTGGAAGTGAACTCAAAGTACCCCAATCACCCCATAAATATCCCCTGAATTTGCCCTCCAGAATTTACACAGACTTTATTTTCTTTCTGTTGAGTTTGTCCCACTCTGTCATATTTGCCTGCTCTATAATTTTACTATTATTCACTGTTTGCCTTCCTTCATTCATAATATAAGCTGCTCATGAACTCAAACTTTGCCAGATTTGCTAACCAACCCCTCCCCAGCACATAGCAGGCCACTGGTAATGCTGAATACTCTGTTATTCTTGCTCTAGCAGCTCTGAAGTCAGGGAATAGCAAAGGAAAAGACAGTGAAAAGAATGCCTGGAATAAAGGGAGCAAATGTAAAGTTCAGTTGGGGTTAAGACAGTGGAAATAACAGTGACATCAATTCGGAAGATTTAGTGAGAGAAACAGCAGAAAGACGTGGTAGTGGAGACTTTTTTAGAAAGTAATTTTATAATGGAAGCTCCAGATTCCTGCAAAAATAGAAGTAATATAATGAACCCTCATTCTCATCAGCAGGTAGAAAAGCTACCAGCTCACATACAGTTCTGTGATTGCAGTGCACCTCCCACTCAGTCCTTTTCTGCAGAAGGCATCAACCCGTAGCATGGTAAGATGTCAGGTACTAGTGTAAATATTTTAATAATCACTAACAGACAAAACTCCTGTATTACAGCCAAAAGTTAAAACTACTTCCCAAACTATAAGAATTTAGTTTTCAGAAGCACAGAACTCAGAGCTAAGAAGCCTTAGGAATTTTGCCAGTACATGGGCAGAGGTGGCTGTAGGGGAGGGTGACACCCATTCATGGTCCTGATAATTCAGTGGATATGACACCTATGGCTGCAGAAGATAGGAATGGTATCTCCCGGGATAATGGCAGTGATTGTGGTTTACAGAGGAACCGGGTGCCCAGAAAATTGAAGGTGTAGTAGACAAAGGCTCAGGTAATAAGATCCTGCAGCTGAGCAGGTGGGAAAGGGATAAAACATGAGAAGTCTATGCAGCAAGTCCTCCCTGACTGCTGCTTTTCCCATGACTCTCCAGCTTCTAGGCATATTGCTACGTATGTTCATATGTATTGCTTTCGAGCAAATAGGATTTACGTCCTGATAACTACTAGTTGGAGTTACGCACGTTGGTTATCACTCTTTTTGGGGATAATTAGCCTTAAAAGATGAGGGGGTGAGAAAGACTGCTACAGACTGTAATTAGAAATGAGAGAAAGTTAGCAAGACAGGAATTAAAATTGTGCAGTGAAGCATGGAAGAAACAAAGAACACTGAAGGACACGGGCCCGGATCTCGGATGCGAGCGCAGCGGTCTGCTTGGGGAGGGAGCGGCATGTGGCAGAGAACAGGGGCAGCATGAGCCACTGCTCAAGCTCCCAGTGATGAAGGAACAGCAAATTCACCACATGCCATCACTGGTAGGGTTGATAAATTGGTGCTGGACAATTTAAAAATTATTCAAAGAATCACGTGCCTCAACTTACTTTATCTTTGGATTTTTGTCAAAGCCTGGAATACAAGAGGAAGAAGAAATAAGCCCATATCCTACAGTGGACTGAGATATTAACAAGAAGAACCAGATATCTCATTTATCTTTCATATGATTTACGGCAAAGCAAAAGAAATTTACAACAATCCCACTGAAATAGGAGAGATCTTTAAAAAATTCAAGCAAGAAATCTTAAGATTTCCATTAAAGTCATAATTGTATTACTAAGTTATATGCATAAAATAGTACCGTGGCTTTCTTTTTTTATTTTTATCTATTTTATTTTAAAGAGGAAAAATAGACAATAAAACAGTTTCAAACAGGTTAGTAGGAGAGTTATAGTAATTAATACATTGTGTATTATTGTGTGTGTAGTAATTATTCAGAGTGTAAGACATAAGCATGACATCTTGCTCAAACAATATTAATATAAAACCTTTCTTTTCAATGACCTAAGAGAAGCTGTCTAGCTTTATTAACTATCTTATGTGTAAACATATTTTTTCTTTTTTTCCTGCCTTCCCTTTCCCTTTCCTCCATCAGTTTCTCTCTTTACTTTGAAGAGTTTCTTCCCCATTCTATTCTGATTTTCTTTAATGTAGCTTTTTTTTTATCATTTAGTTTAGGTGAACTCAAACATACTAGGAAGTCATCCCAAAGTATCCATCTTAACTTGACCTTTTGACCTTATTTTTGCTATATTTTCTCTCCAACTTTTCCTAGAAAGGTTCTCAGAGAAGTATTCCTCTACATTACCAAGAACCATTGCTCATTTCCATCATGTCTCATGCATTAACCAACTTTCCTGTCTCTGAAGCACGATACCCAACCCTCACAGCTCAAAGATTGAGAGCTGTGATGTGGTTCAAAGTTTCTGCAGGTTTCATCTGTGGGCAGCTGGCTGTAAGGTGAAACCTTCAGGGCAGCTCTAGGACGTGGTGGAGCAGAGCTGCTGAGCTCTGGGCTGCTGAGAGATAGGGAAGGCAGTACCAGAGAAGAGAAAAAGAGCAGCCCTGAGCACTGCCTAGCCACACATCCGGGACCCACCCAGACCAGAACCCCAGCACTTGCTTACTAATCTGCTAGGTGCCCTTAACCCAATGAAGCTGGCACATCACAGCTCATGGTCACTCCCTGTTCATCAGAAACCTGGTTTTAATTCTGTTGAAGCTAAGTCAAGTCTGAGAACGTGCAAATTGGTATGATTGAGCCAATTAAGCAGAACAACATATTTATATCTAGGGCTGCTCTTAAGCTGTGTAAAATTTGCTGATATGAAAAAGAATCTTGTGTTCTCTGTTTTATGTTTACCAAGTGATACAAAAAGTACTTCTAATCACTGGAATAGAAAAATTCTACTGAAAGAGTACCTACTCAAGAGGGATGAAACTGTCCAGAATAATGAAAACTTGTATCTTTTGCTTCAGTTATTGAAAAATATAACCCAAACCTTTATTTTCCCTTAAAAAATTTCTTAGAAAATAAAAATTAATAGGCTCATTAGTCTTCTTTTAACCCATTCATTCTAATTTTTTTAGTATTTTGGAGACAGAGGGTCCAGAGACATGGTTTCAATAGTACATATTAAAGTATTTCCTTTTCTTCTTGCTAAAAGTAAAAATAGTCACAAGGATATTGCTCTGCATATCATTTTTAAATCATAAAGGAATTAAGGTTCTCTTTTCTCTTCCTCTAATGAAATCTTTATACAATTAAATCTTTTAAAAAAGGATTACTCTGACTTATCTGTTCTCATATTTGTATTTTATAACTGTGTAAAAATTCATGAAATTTTTATACAGTTTTGTCAGAATGACAGCAATGTTACAGCAACCACTATTTTCTTCCATCTGTAGGTGAGTAGTAACCCTAGTTAGAGAAAACCATAAAATAACTTTTAATACTATAGGCTGCAGAGAAAATTAGACTTGATAGGCCTGAAAATATCACACTCCAGGAAAAGACTTTAATGAAATTTAAGATAGCAGGAACGTAGCCTTAGAAACCTATTCATAGAACCCAGGGGTAGATGTAATGCTAGAAATCACCCAATATAGTAAAGGAGAAATTAAATCACCTAAAGGGTAAATAACACATGCAACTAAGCATTGATGATATATGCTTAGTGACACATACACCAATTATCCTGCACATGTCAAAAACTGCTCATATTATTGAATGAATCAATGAACTGCATAAAATAAAGCTGTCACCCCTTTGCTCTTGTTACTCTTGCTGTCTTCTGATGTCATAAACTATTGTCCCTGTGCCATTCCACCCTGCCTTGGAGCCACATGAATATGGACTAAAACCTCCCCTAACTCCAGCAGCATGGAGCAGTAGAGGCTTCCAGGCCTGTGAGCCTAGTGTGGACACATGGAACAGTGGAGGTGGCCAGAACCAGCAGGCTGAATTCAGTGGCACAGACTCAGGAGGAGGGCGTGGGGCCTGACGCTGGACACAGTGAGCTGAGGCATTCTGCTAAGCCCAGTGGGGTCCAGACTGAGACCCAGACCCACCAGGCGATTCTGAGAGAATCCTGTGGCATGAAGGTGACAGGAGGTAACTTAGGTGCACTAGTCTGCCTGGAAGTCTCCAGGTAAGTGAGGGGGAGGCACTCAGAGAGAACTCAGGGGAAACAGTTTATATAAAAAGTCCCAATTTAGGATTGCCTTTGTTATATAGACATAGTCAATTTCTAAATTCTACTTGCTATTATTAGCATTGCTAATTGTACTGTAACTAATATGCCATGTCTTTCTTAATCACACATTCTCCCTTGAGTAATAATAATGGGAAGTGCTTGGATGATAACTGCACCAAATCCCTAATCCAGAGGACAGAGGACAGTGCCAAACAGAAAGCAGCACCCACTCTCAATCAATAGAGAAGGCACAAGCTTGCAGCACACACAGGACAGGAACTTGACACAGGAGAGATAACTAAAGAACACACCCTTGCATAGAGGTTCTAATAGCAGTGGTGCAGCTGCCTACTTTCAAACTTTCACACAAAAGTATCACAGAAATTAAAATAAAGTGTTCTTTTGGAAATAAAATGACAAAATAAAGGAACAAAATGCAATCTCAGGCCCTGAGCCCACCTAGAACAAATCCAAAAGACATCAGCATAAAAGGAAGTAGAAGTCACACACCTATAAATTTCTGAAATAATAGCAACTGAAGCAAAACAGAAACAAAACTGTGGAAGGGTATAAAGGAAATAAGGTCAGAAATAATCTCCCAGGTAATGACAAGGAACTGATAACTTTTGAATATTTCAAAAGAAGACACTGACAAAAAAAAAATAGAGGAGAATAGAAAAATGATGCAAAGCTTGAATGATCAATAAAGGAAAAGAATAGAATGCATGAAGCAAATTCAAAGTGATATACAAGAAATTAAAAACTGTATCACAAGTTAGCAAAGCCATTTGAATGAAAGTGAAGATAGACTTTCAGACCTTGAAGACACCTTTGCAGCTAGCCAACCATAAATAAAGATCTCTCAAAAACAAAAAGGATCCAGGATATAATAATTTAACAGCTGCAAGATGATGCAAAGATGAACAACATAAGACTAAGAGATACCAATGGAAAGAAAAGGATCCAACACAAATGATATAAAAAGAATATGGGCAGAAATAATAGCAGACTATTTTGTATATACAGATTTAGACAGGATATCATGTCTGTATCTTGTACTATGAATAACTACTACAAAGACAACAATATGCAGTGTTTTAATTATTGTAACTGTCCTACTAATCTGCTTTGAAACTATTCCATTACTACTTCTATCTCAATAGAATTATTAAAAATGAAAGAAATAATAGCAAAAAACTTCTTAGATATGGGAAACAATCTGACTTTCAGTTAAACAAGGCACATAGAACTCCAGATAATATCAAGCCAATTAAACCTACACCTTGACATATAATAATCAAGATCTCAAAAATTTAGCACAAGAATAACATACTAAAATCTGCTAGGGAAAGGAAACAGACAACATTAAAAGGAAAATATCAGAATAATAGCAGATTTATTAGCACAAACTATCAAGCCAAGAAGATCATGTATTGAAGTACTACGAGTTCTACAAGGGAACAAATTACAAAGCAGTCTAATATGCCCTGAAAAATTCTTTCAAGTTTAATGGAGAAGTAAACTTTATCTTCCATGATAAAAAAAACTAAAGAATTTTATAGCAACCAAACCAAACCTACATGGAGTATTAAAAGACACTCTAAAAAGAGATCAAAAGAAACACAACTCCAAGAACAACAACAGAAATAATCCACCAACTGGAGAATACAATTAAACAAAGGAAAAGTAGTGAACCAACCACAGGAGGATAACATGAAAAATATAAGCCAGTACATACCAATTATAACCATTAATGAAAATGGACTCAATTCACCAATTACATTAAATACATTGACAGAATGTGTCAAGAAACAAAATACAACAATATGTTATATACAAGAAACACATTTAACTAAAAAGTAATTCATAGACTGACAATGAAAAGATGGAAAACAATACTACATGCTCCAGGAACTCAGAAAAAGCAGGAGTAGCTCTCCTTTTCACAGATAATCTGAACTGCAATCCAAGAATGATCAAACAAGACAGGAAAGTTCACTACACACTTGTTAGAGGAAAACTTCAAGAAGAAGAGATAATAGTCATAAATATATATGCACCAAATCTGTGAGTACCCAATTAATAATATGAAAAACTTAGTAATCAATAACACAATATTTACAGGGGACCTGAGCACATTATTGTCTCAAAAAAGATAGGTCAAGTAGGCAAAAAATTAGCAAAGAAGTAGCAGAACTAAGCCAAACTCTTGAACAAATAGACTTAGTAGATATTTTCAGAGTGATCCAGCTAAAAACATCTGAATAAACATTGTTTTCAGTTGCACATGGGATGTTCTCTAAAACAGACCACACATTAGTCCATAGATCATGCTTAAGTAAATTCAAGGAATTAGAAATTATCCTATGCATATTATCTGACTACAGTATAATGGAACTGGAAATTAATTACCATAAAATATGCAAACACCCTGTAAACACATGGAAATTAAGCAACATTATCCTCAGCCAACAATGGGTTACAGATGAAACTAAATAAGAAATTAAACAGTGCTGCCTTCCACTCAACGAAATTTCAAACACACCTTACCAGAATTTGTGGGATACAATGAAAGCATTTCTAGAGGGAAATTTATAGAGGTGAATTCACACATTAGGAAAATGGAATGAGAACAAACAAATACCCTAGTGCTGCATCTTAATCATCTAGAAAAAGAAGAGCAAACCAAGTCCAAAACCCAAAGAAAGACTTCATAAAGTTTAGAGCATAAATCAATGCAACCAACACAAGGAAAACAATACAAAGAATCAATGATTCAAAGAGCTGGTTCTTTGAAAGATCAAATAAAATTGATCAAACCCTAGCCAACCACATCAAAAAAGAAGGACGAAATTCATATTCAAGCAAAAAAAGAATGAAAAAAGTGAAATTATTACTAAATCTGTGGAAATACAGAAGATTGTCAATAACTATTATGAAATTCTTTACTCTCCACAGAATGAAAAGCACAAGATTGGACAGCTTCCTAATAGGTACAAATTACCAAAACTAAATTAGAAGATACATAAACTCTAAATAACCCAATATCAGCCAATGAAATCGAAAATGTAATTTAAAAAAGGCTTACCAATAAAGAAAATCTCAGGTCCTGATAGAATCACAGCTCAATTTCACAGGAAATTTAGAGATTTAATCTCAAACTCTAGGCTTATTCCCCAAACTCCTCAATAAAATTAAAAACAAAACAGTACTCCCCAAATCATTCCTGGAGGCAAGTATTATACTGTTATCAAAACTGGAAAAAGACACAAACAAAAAGAGAATTACAAGCCAATCTCCTTCATAAACATAGGGGAAAAAATACTCAGTAAGATACTAGCAAATAGAGTGCAGCAAATCATCAGGAAGGTTATATACCACGACCAGGTAGGATTCATCCCAGGGATACAAGGATGGTTCAATATGCACAAATTTACAAACGTAATACACTTTATCAATAGAGCCAAAAAACAAAAATCACATGATTCTCTCAACAAATGCAGGAAAAATATTTGACAATGTACAACACTAACTCATGATCCTATAAAAAATTGAAATTGAAGAACTATACCTCAATCTGATAAAATCCATTTATGACAGATCAACAGCTAACATCATACTAAATGGAAAAAACAACAAAGGTTTATGTTAAAATCAGGTAGAAGACAAGGATGCCCATTATTACCACCCCTACTCAGTATAGTTCTGGCGAAATTATCCTGAGCCATTAAACAAAAGGGAGAAATAAAAGGAATAAGAATAGCCAAACAGGAAGTTCAATTATTATTATTTGCAGATGATTTGATACTCTACATGGAAGACCAAAACAACTCCACAAAGAAGCTCCTAGAATTAATGAATAAATTCAGTAGTATAGCAGGCTATGAAGTCAACACCCCCAAATCATTAGTGTTCCTCTACACAAATAGCAGTACACTCACTGTTAGAAAAATTAGAGAAATAAAACACTTCACAATAGCATCCAAAAAAGTAAAGTATTTAGAAATCAATTTAACAAGGGATGTAAAAGATCTATATAATGAAAATTAAAATACTCTCTAAAAAGAGATCAAACAGAGTTTGAGAAAATGGAAAGATATTCCTTCCTCCTGAATAGGATGAATAAAAATTGGGAAAATGGCCATACTCCCAAAATTGATATACAGATTTATTGCAGTCCCTATCAAAATACCATAAATATACCTTATACATCTAGAGAAAACATTCCTAAAATTTATTTGGATTCAGAAAAGAAAAAAACCTAGAATAACAAAGGCAATCCTGGCCAACAAAGGCAAAGTAGGAGGCGTTATAATTCTAGACCTGAAATTATACTGCAAAGCTACTGTGATAAAATCAGCATGTTACTGGAAAAAAATAGACCTGAGGATCAATAGAAAAGATCAGAAGGTGTAGATACAACTACAAACACACTCAGCCAACTTATATGTGACAAAGGAGCCAAACATGTTTACTGGAAGAAAAGTAGCCTCCTTAAACAAATGGTGCTAGAAAAACTAGTTCTCCACTGCTGAAAATTAAAACTAGATCCATGTCTAACACCAAGCACTAAACAAAAATCAAAATGGATTAAGGATCTAAACGTTAAAGAGAAACAGTAAATCTACTGGAAGAGAAAGTAGGTGTACATTTTATAGACATACAGAGGGCTCATGAACAAAAACCAAACTTCAAGAGAAATGCTTCAGAAAATCAACAACTTGGGACCTCATCTTATTGAGAAGTTTCTACATGTCAAAAAAAAAAAAAAATCAACAGAGTGAAAGCATAACTCACAAATCGGGAAAAAAAAATCTTAACTGATAATCACTCAGCCAAAGGACTTCTGTGTAGAAGATATAGGGAACTAAAAAAAAAAAAATCAGGACCCGAATTAAAGACCCAATCCAAAAATGGGCATCTGAGATGAATACACACTTTCCAGAGGAAGAAATACAACTGGCAAATACATACATGACAAAATGTTCCACTGCCCTGGTCATCTGAAACATCCAAATTAAAACAACACTGGGACAGCAACTCACCTCAGTAAGAATGGCTGTCATAAAGCAATCAACCAATAACAAATGCTGGAGAGACTGCGGGGAAAAGGAACCCTTATCCCTGTTGGAGGGGTTGTAGACTGGTGCAACCACTATGGAAATACACCTCAAGACACCTAAAAAGCCAGAATTGAGTTTATTCAACCCAGCTATTTCTCTTCTGGGTATTTTTCCAAAAGAACTTGAAACATCATACCACAGTGATATATGTGCACCCATATTTACAGCAGCACAATTTGTCCTAACCAAATCTTGGAAACAATGAAAATCCCCATCACCCAATGAATGGATAAGAAAGATGTGTTACTTTTATACAATAGAATATACTCAACTATAAAGAAAGACAAATTTGAGTCCTTTACAGGTAAGTGGATGCAAGCCATAATCATAAGTGAAATAAATGAGACCCACATTAGTAAATACCTTATTATCTTCCTAGTGTAAGAACCTGAAAGAATAAATAAAATCTGAGAACAGGTACAGTAAAATGGAAAGAAACTGAACTTTAGCGATAAATAATAAAGATGAGGGAAGGGAAAAAGAGATGGGAAAAAGTAAGGGGGAAAACCACGCAAGCACACATTCAGATGATTATAGCACTCATTTCCACCAGGTTTTTGAAAGTAGAAATTAATGTTTAAAATTTTAATCCTATAGGCTATTATCTATAGTCTAAGTAACTATCCCAGAGACATTAAAGTACAATACAAAAACCGTGGTTGAGTATCTGTCATCTTGTTTTCTATTATTGAAGTTTTATCCATGTTTTGAAACTCTGTATCATGTGCACCGTCACTTTTCACTGCTTTTGTTTTTGTTTCTGCCACTTGTTTTTAATCTTTAAAATAAAATATAAGATGAAATGCAGCTGTCATTTTAACTCGTACTCTGTAACTAGCACCGTTAATTTTAAGGGTGTTCATAAGAGAGACTTAGACCCCGCACTTGCCTGAGAATTGGCTTTGTGACCACACATAAAGTGAAAGGCACTGAAAGACCACGAGTACACATCTGGTTCCCTAAAGTGCCTGCAGTTAGGTGAGCAGCCACAAAAGACCACTCATGTTTAATAATCTAATGTAGGTCTTGACAAGAATGAAGGCTTTCCCTCTAAGGACTTCACCTGAGTAAGTAAGAGCCATAACATCTAGGCCAGCCCACTAGTGCTGAGAACACTGACTTCCTCGCTTTACTATAAGAACAATGGCAATCCCGGTTTAGGCAGTGTAGATCCTTGTTTGGGGATCACCACTCCCACACCAGGGAGGTGCATACCCTGGACAACACTATGAGGATGAAGCAACTTTTGCAAAAAGGGATCAATATTAACCCTGCATCTTCAGCCACCACTCTTCAGTTAACCAAATTAATATCATTGTCCTTAGGAATTTATGTTTTAGAAAGAGGATATCACTAATAAGTAACAGTCATAACTGAAATTTGAATACTAGTTTAGAAGACCTTAAGTGTGCTGTTCAAAAGGAGGGCTAATGGCAGGGTAAGTAGTATCCAAAGTGCCTGGGCAAGGCGGATCATAATTTTACATGCAGGGCCAGGGCGGGTCCACTGAGAAGTTAATGCCTAAGCAGACACAGAATGAAGCTGAGGGCTTGAATCCTATGGGTCTTTGCATAGCCTTCAGAGAGACAGCAAGGATTTCCTGTCTCCTCTCTTGAGCCTGTGCAAGCCCACTCAGCTCTACCGCAGCCACCTCTCAATATGCTCATTGGTTCCTCTGGTTTCCACCAGCTCTGCCTGCCATAAATTTCTCAGTTCTGTCCTGGGACGTTTTTCAGCTGAAGCTGTTTAACATTCAGACATGACCTTACATATAGGGGGCTTGGGCACTGGGAGCCAGTGGTAAGCCACCCCCACATCAGCCCCAGGCAGGCATTCCCCATACATTTTATAAGGTTGCTCAGAATATCCTTATATTGGTTCTCCCTCCTTTCCTGTTGTGATCCCCTTGCTCGCTCAAATAGCTACCTTTGTATAGCTATGAAAGTCTAACTTCAAGGTAATCTCTGGTGAGATGGGCAGTTTTTCTGTCAATTTCAAGGATATGCAAGGAGTGAAAGCCTGAAAATGACTGAATGAGGTCAAGACTAACAGGCAATGAGATGGGTTTGTCCTGGGGAGGGCAGGCAGTCTCTCAGCAGATTTTCACTCTAAGAGAAGGGAAATACAGAAGAGGATTTTAGGAACCTAAATACATGTTTGCCTTAAATTTTGAAAGAATTATCCCAGATCCTGTTAAGAATGGGCTGATGGGCAGACAGTGTAGGAGTGGGGACTCCTGACAAAGCAATTGCAGAAGCCTAAGGCAAGGGTGACGACAGAGCGGAGCAGGTTGCAAGTACAGGTTAGTAAGGTACAAAGACTGCCCTGATATATTGTGGGCTAGTTATGAAAGAAATAAGCAATTTTGAACTTTTGTGAGAATAACCAGAAGGAAAACCAATCACCAAGTGAAATAGAAAATAATAGATTTAAAGATCCAGAGCTCAGTTTTTCTCACATGGTTCAGAAACCCGAGGTGAATGCTGAGTCTACAAATTTGCTACTTGGAAGGGAGAGATAGAGTCAGAATAAATTCTGTAGCTAAAGGAAAGCAGGATCACTGGTGAGTGTGATCAGTCACCAGAAGACACAGTGCATGCGCATATGTGTGTTAATCTGTGTGTACGTTCCCGCTTCTACACATATAACATGGATTTTTTGTTTAAATAGGGTCTCACTATGCACCTCAGACTTCTAGTGATCCTCCTGTCTCAGCCTCCCCAGTGCTAGGATTACAGGCGTGTGCCACCATGATCTCAGGGTCCGCTCAGATCACCAGGGTTCCAGGGCAGCACAGGATGAGGTGCCAAGGATCTTCCACTTGCCAGGCAGGTGCTTGGACCAGTGAGCTATCTCCCCAGCCCTAGAACATGGATCCGTAAATGCTATAGTGTAGCTGCTGAAAGTCCCTAAAGATCCATGTTTTTAATCTGATTGATCCCTAGGGTTGTGCTGCTGGCAGGTAAAGCCTTGTGGGAGACACATAGGTCATTGTAGGCTGCACCTTAAGGAGGAATGCAGGACCTCAGACCCTTCCTCTTCTGGTTTCTCTGCTCCCTGTCCCTGGTTCGCTCCATCTGTGCTCCCGTCGTGATTTGCTCCCTTACTAGAGATGCTCAGTCAGGAAGTGGAACTCTCAGATCTGTGGAACTCCCACCAACCCTTCTCTTCAGGAGCTAATTACTTCAGGAATTTCATTATCTAACACAAAGCAGACTCGTACAGCAAAGCGATTGTCAGTTAGGAGAAAAATATAACTATACTAACTGCTCCATTTTTCTCTTTTCCATTTTAATATGTTCCACAAAAGTACTTACATCAATTTTTGAAAGCAATGTGATTAAATGTTGAAAACAATATTTATGTGGCTATTTTAAAGTTTTAAGCAATTGGGTAAAAAATGTGCTGAGGTTTACTTTTTCCCAGAAAGAAGGAAAGTCTTTCCTTCACTTTTTTTCTTTTTTTAATTTTAAAGAGACAAAAATAAACCAATAAAAATAATATAGAATTTTGAAACAAAATGGAAGGAAATTAACAACAGCTTTGACATTCCACATTGAGTTCAGCAGCCTTGCTCTGAACACGTCTGCCATGACGATGTTCTCATTACTTTTCACATTGCTGAAACAGAATTCCTGCCACCTAAAGTTCAAGAAAGAAAAGCTTACTTCAGATCACAGATCTGCTGGCTCCAAGGCAGAGAGGCACAGCAGGGAGGTATCACAGAGGAGAAGCAGTCTATAACAAGCAGAAGTGCCAGCAGCCAGTCTCTCCCCCTTTTTCTTTTACATTTTATCCAGGCTGCAAACCTATTGCTTGGTGCCATTCGGTCCTACTGTGGGGTGTTGACTGTCTATCTCCTAATTCCTAGCATCACTTTCTTAGTCCGCATGTCATACCCTAATCCAGCCACCTTCCAAGCTCCTCTACCTATGACTGCATAAGACTTTGAGGGTACATCTAAATATGATCTGTAATGTCGTCTCAGCCCTGGAACCCACAAACCATGGACTGAGCCCCTGCACTGTGAATCAAATTATACCTCTCCTGCTTGAAGCTCTGGATATAGCCTATTATGTCTCAGCAAAGAGAAAGCTGACAAGTACAGAGAATGAACTATTCCAACTTCATTACCATTGTTAGGAAAATAGCTACAGTGTATGGCTTTGCCACTTAGGTAAAGCTTGATATATTTGACTCATTGAACAATTGTGTGGCCTAACACTCACTATATTTGTAAAAGAAAAATCAGGCATGGTGAAAATATTTGCATCTTATAGCTCACATTGAAGACAAAGGTCTATTATTTGAGCATGCAAAAAGGCACTAGACAAAATGACAAAGATCAATAGTGTCAGAAAAGTGAGCAAAAAATATGTGTCCAAAAAGAAGATCACAAGAAGATGTGAAGACCATGCTTAGCTTCACAGCTACTGAAGGTACTCACCACAGCTGAAATTTACATTGAGACATCATTTCTTTGCCATCACATTGGCAATAATTCAAATGTTTATAGAATATTTTGTTTGTAATAGGATAGAACAATTAGGATAGAATCTCTACCATAGGAATATATATATCCTCACAGATAAAAAGAACTTCCATGATATTCTTCCAAATTGCATATTTTTATAATTTTTGATTCAGCATTCCTACCTCTAGGGCTATAATTCATGAGCACACTAGGATAAATAAAAATGTCTTCTTCAAATGATTATGCCATTTCTGTATATGATAGGAAATGTCACTGAGAACTATTGATTAGTGTTCAATCATTACCACACTCTCTTCAAAATAAATTTTAAAAAAAGAAAAATAAGAGGGACAAGAACAAAACCTCAAGGTGTCTGAAAAATAAGCAGTAATATTCAATAATATATCCAATCTTCCATAACTGTATCTGTTAATCTGAGCAACTGATTTGATGATAACAATAGATAATGTATCATCCATTGTTAATCAGCTATTCTTATTCTGAAAATCTGTAACACATGTATTGTTGTATACTACTTTGTTTCCGTCATTGTTTCTAATTTTTGTTCTTGCTTTCGTCTTTTATTTTTCAAAATGAAATAATAAAATTAAATTTAATAAAAAGCATGCTCAAATCAATACAAAAAAAATTACACTAAAGCATCTGGCCATTCACTTCTCTCAACTACGCCCACCATGCATATTTCTTTGTTCTTGCACTTTCTGAAGCAGTACTCAAAGCCCTCATTCATGAGCAAGCCTTCTGTTGCACTGCTGTGGCTGCCTCAGTGTCTGGAGTTGGTTCAAGGCATTTACCTTCTATGGCCATTGGGGAGGAGGCGAAAGTCATGTGGGGCCACATCTGTTGACCGATGTGGATGTTGTTTCACTGTGACTTGTATGAGCCAGGCTCTTTGTTGATTGGGACTTGGCGGCAACATCCACCATATGTTTATCACATCTCATGAAAACATTCACAAAAGAGGACATCCCAGAGCTACTTCAGAAAGTAGTGAAAATCACAGGATAAGTGTATTTCAAGTGAGGAGATTTTGAGGTAGTTAATGCATGTTACTGTAATAGTTATTTTAAAAATTTAGGGGTGTGGATACAGCTCAGTAGAATAAGCACTTGCCTGCCAAGCACAAGCCTCAGTTCTGCAAAACAATTTTGAAAATGGGCCAGTAATTGGTTGTGTAACTGTCTCACTGATACTTGTTTCTCAATAAAATTATTTTAAAAAATAAATAAATATAAACAAAAAATTGAGCTTTTATGTTCACATCTTCTATAGCCAAAACAAGTAAATGTAATAAAGAACTATATAACTGTAATTATGTACATACAAAATACAATTATTGTATTATCTATATAATAATATTAAAGGAAAACACAAACCAAAAACATGGTGTATCTTACAATGAAAGAATAATGGGCATAAAGGAGGAAAAGAAAGTTTTCTCTGATTTCACTTTTGCACCTTTTCTTGTTCAATGTCAGTCAGATGGTATAAAGAAACTCAAAATATAAAATCTACTAAGGATTTCTTTACAATGCCTTAAGTATTTGACAGGTTTTGTTAATAAAAAGTACATGCTTTGCATGAGCTTTTTACTGCCTTTATTTCTAATATTTTAAAAGGTGTCTTATTCACTACTATCATAGGAAACAAATCTATTCTAACAATGATTCATCAGTGCAAAGTTTCCTTAACTACGAATTATACAACCAATTTTGATTAACAGCTAATCTTGGTTAGTTGTTAATTTTGTGTATTTTGTTAAATGTATTTATTTGATTTATTCCATCATCCAGTAAAGAATATTTTACAAAAACTCATCAAATTACTCAGAATACATATAAGTATCATAGAATTCCTACATTTGAGAAAATGGAAATTGAACTCTCCACTGCTATTGAAAATCCATTTAGCTTATCTACTGCAGGCCAAACTGGGTGTTAAGCTGTCAGGACTAAAGCAATGAGAACCTCATTCAGTTGCACAACATTGCTATCAAAAGGAAACCACAGAAAGCAGCACCTGGCCACATGGTATCCCATTATTGAGCACCCCGTGTTCAGAGAGTGTATTTAACCAGCTAACTCACTCCAAAAAACATGTTAAAATTGCAGATTACAAACCAATGCCCAAACTCCAGATTGTTAAAAAAAAAAAAAATGCAATGTTTCCCTGAAATGCATTTCTGCTGAAGCTTGGCACCAGACATAGAGGTTTGGGGGCAATGGGACACTGAGGAGGGCTTCTTCTTGCGAGCTGGAGAGGGAGGGTGCTCTCAGAGAAACAGGGCCGCTGCTGGAGTTCCAGATGTGAGGCTGGGCACACCCATCAGATTCCATGTTGATCTCTTGCTTTCTTGGCCAGGTATTTGCTTCTTTTATTCAGGGCTGCTCACTTTTTGCTTCTCTACTACACTGGGACACAGCCAGGGGGCCTATGTCAGGATACCAGCACCATGCTGTTTGGATGGCCCATCTACCAGAATATGAGCCCAATAACCCTTTCTTACTTTTAAGTCACCCAGCCTCAGGTATTTTGTAATAGTAATATAGAACAGATCAAACAATGCCCGTTGTAAATTTGCAGTGCTTTTAGGTGTTTGCACAAATTACTGATGCTTTGGAATAGTTTTCCTCTCCAGAAGCCTTGCCTCTCTATGTTCTCCTATTGTACTTTTCTACTGCTGCTACTTATTATCCAATCTTTCCCTTAATTATATGTTTCCTGAGGCTAAGCATTCTGCCTCCATCATCATACAAGTTTTCAAAACAAAATAAATTTTGACCAGCACACTTATAGACTTCAATTAAAATTTATTATTTTCTAGAATTTTCTAATCAACACCACTTTCTAGTTTTCCTTAGTTTTGTAATCACACTCATAATGGGTAAGAAATCTGACGCATATTTTGTTTGTAATGTAGAAAAACTTAAAAGCCATAGGTAGTATAATGGATTGGATTGTATCCTTCAAAAGGATCTCTTATTCCTAAGTGTAGATTTGTTTAGGACTAGAGTCTTTGCAGATGTAATTGAGTTCAGGATGTTGAGATGGGATTTAGAGAGGGCCCAAAACAATAGCTGGTGAGCCTGCAAGAGACACAAAGGTTATAGATGTAGATTGGTGCTTAGGACTCATGGCAGCATGAGTGAGATGCTGGATTCAGTCCTCCTGCTATAAAGGGGGCAGAGAGATAGAGATGGAGAGAGAGAAATGCAGGGAAGAAGCGCTGTGAAGATGGAGCAGAAATGAGAGTGATGTCGTGCCACGGCAAGTGGTGATGGAAATGTCAAGGCCTTCAACAGAAAAGGGGGCCAGCAACCAGGAGACAGGCCTAGAAGTGGTCACACTCGGGTCCCCAGAAAAGAACTGCTGCCTGGAAACCTTCATTTTGGACATGTGTATCTGCAGAACCTGGAAAACTAGTTTCCACTGTTTTAAGCAGCCAGATTTGTGAAAGCTTGCTATGATTATTCTAGGACATTACACAAACAGTTAAATAATAAGAAAATTGCTATTTGCAAATAACCTAGAAATAAGGGTACACATGCACATGGTGTATCAGTTTCCACCTACAGCTTTATTTACCTGTTAATACTTAATTTACCTATTAATACAAATTACCTGTTAATACTTTCCAATATGATTCTGTTTTTGAGCTGAATAGCTTATGAATCCTCCAAATTTTAGAGTTCCTTTAGAAAATATAGCAATACCTTGGTTCGCAAACGCTCTATTTTATGCTCAATTCAGTTCATGAATGGGAACATTCAACAGAATTTGGCCTCTATTCATGGACTCTGCATTGCGTGAAGGGCACAACTGTGGCATCTTCCACTCAGGGAGAGAAATGCAGCCATCTTTCCAAGAATCATGGGAGGAAGTAAGCTGATGAACCGAAGGAGCACTCGAGTGTCGATTCTCCTTATCTATAACATGCCTTTTCTCAGGTTATTTTTGAAAAATAGATTATTTCAAAAATTATTTCAGAATATTTTTTCTGAAAATACTTTGCTCTAACTGCTAAAAAAAGTTGCTCAATTAGTTCCCAAGGGTACCTAGACCTCTGATGAATGACATTGGCACCATAACAAGGAAGTTCTTATACTGCCCAGTGTGGAAGAGGAGAAGATGCAAGATAATTATTCAGCTTGCTCAGTCTCCCAATTGCAAAACAAAGAAATTGAGTCCCTGGAGAAATACTGTCCCAGAGGAATCTATGCAGGAAAACCCTCCAGGGCATCTTTTGCTTTAGTTCTCATGTAGTCTTTGATAGCACTGACTGAAGATAAATATTCTCTCTTGAAGTATAATAGATGTTGGGCTTCAGAAAGAAATAGCATAGAGCACAGAATGTTCCAATGCCTTTGTCATTCACTTGTTCAAAAATAAATATGGAACCACATTTTCCCCCACTGAGATAGGAAATTAAGAACAGAAGATTACTTTAGAAATGGTTCTTCCTTTCAAGTGAATAGAGGAATCATCAAGAAAAGAAACAAAATACAGCAGATTTTAAAAGAACTTATAAGAAGTGAGAACAAAATGTTAAGAAAGCCAAAGGAATGGACAACTGCCTGGGGGAAACCTTGGAAGGAGGTTGCTGCGTCAGGCTTCTGGGGCAAGCACTGGGAAGGCTGCTGCCATGCGGGTGAGGAGGGGGGCATGGAGGAAAAATAAGGACAGGGTGCAGAGGGGAAGTTCCCTAGTTTTGCCACCCTACCACATTTGGTAAGTGAGAAATTTTGCTGGACAATCTCCAGGTACAATACCTAGAACCAGAAGTATTGGGGATTACAGACATTTGGTGTTTTGAAATATTTATATAAATCTGACATGTCTTGGAGAATAACCCAAGTCTACACCAGAAATTCACTCATGTTTCTCATACACTTCACACACACAGCCTGAAGGTAGCTCTCTGCAATGCGTTTTGTACACCTGTGTTGCCTGTGCCCCTCTACCAAATCCAAGTGTTGAACTTTCCACTCATGGCATCAATGTCAACACTTGAAAAGTTTAGTATTCTTGGATCCATTTGCATTTGGAAAGTTCAGACTAAGCCTGCTCATGCTAGCTATATTCTCTGGTATAAAATTGAAAATTTGCTTCATTTAAATTAATGCCATATTTCTAGAATGGTGAGAATTAAGCTATTGAGCATTCAATCAACAAAACCATAGGAGAACAAAATCCGCCAGAAGTAGCTAACTCAGATAAGCAAGCAGCCTTGCTGTCACTCCTGGTCCAGATTAGCACTCTATAGCATCCCTTAGAGCCACTCTCCTGATGGCAGAGGAGACCTGGGGTCATCCTCACAACATGTCAGGTAGCTGTGGAAGAAGAGAAGGGACAAAACTTTCTGATCCAAGTAGGGGATGAAAAATCAAGCTTATACTAAAGAAAATACATAATCTAAATTAAACACATTCATAATTTCTTCATTCTGAGCACACCAAAATTTTTGTCAGCTTGCCCTAATTTGCTGTCAATAGGCTACACTAATGCACATGTGTGCAAAGAAGCAGCTCTAGGAAGCAAGGAAACGTTTCCCACTGAAAAATTGAACTTACAGCTTTAAACGAGAGATTCCTCTTAAGTCACTCAGAAAAGTCATACACTGTTGTCCTGAGATGCCCAGCTACAAATGCATTTCTATTTTTGGCTTTTTCTCTTCTCTGGCTAGAAGTGTGTCAGCTAGTCTTGTGGGAGTCATTGGAGGTGGCTCTGACCTAACAAGTAGAGACTTCTGAGGAACTGAAGGGAGATGCCAAGAGCAATAAACTATTGAATCTCAGCCTTGGGCAGAGGGGCATGAGGTTGTGCAGAGGTCTTCTCAGGAAGACTTTCTGAATATTTCCATTGTGCAGGAATTGTTAGTTGCTTCAAATGTGTCAGAGAATCCTGTCAGGGTCAGAGAGGGGTTGGCTCCTGCTTTCCTGAAATTATCAAGTTAACCAAAGAACTGGACGGTGTCATAACCTTCAGAGGGGAAGGGGTACAGCCAGCACTGAGCCCTCATCCCCTGGAAGATGTGGTTGGGGAGGTGGTATAAAATTGATCTGCGAAATAGCATGTGTACAACCTTGAGAATTATGGAAGGGAGCACTGGAAGGAATTGCTAAGAGATCAGACAGCCTTTGCTTTTTGATGCATTTGCTAGAAGGAGAGGGAGAAAAGGACATTTGTTTTTCAATTATTACCTTGTATTAAAATAAGTTTGGGTGTTTAACATTTTGTATTAGTATGTGCTTACAATACATAGTAATTTTATTTATCTTAGGAAACTGGCACATGTACGTATCACATTTGTCATACATAATATTTGTAAAGTATTTTTGATATAATGTTTAAGGAAGAAAAAGGAAAAATATATAAATCACATTTTTTTCTTCTCTCTGGTTTTCATTTATTACCTTTTGTTTAAACAAACATTTATTTGAGAGAGAGAGTATAGCAGAACTTCATATGACATTAGGAGTAATGCGCTATTAAAACACCAGAATGACAGGGATTCCAAGCACGGCCCCAGTATTCCACTTTGCTAGCTTCAGTGCAGTTGCTTAGCTCACAGGTATCAGCATCTGTAGCTAGTCATGGTGAGAATCCGACCAATTAACTGCTAGTTTCAACCATCTGATGGAAATTCTCAGGATCATTGCTTTTATCCATCTTGTGAACATCAGTGTATGGATTTGTCCCTGTCATTTTCCCTAATTTTTCTCCTTGTGCTCTCTTCAATATTTAGTTTTGAATTTCTCACTTTCAGTTGAGTTGTTCTATACCTTTCCATTCTTATTTCTTCTTTTCAATTCTTACACAAGAATCCAGAAGTAGTATTCCATTTAATGAATGAGGATTAAAGTCATTTTATTTATTTTAATTTTAAAAAATCTTTACTTATGTATTTATTTGGCTCAGGGTCTCCCTACACAGATCACACTCAGTGATCCTCCTGTCTCAGCCTCCCCAGCACTGGAGTTAACAGTGTAAGCCACCAAGCCTGGACACAGTGGCCAGCATGGCACACTTAGGTTTCTGGGACAGCATGGCATGCAGTACTGGGGATCAAATTCGTGACCTTGTGCTTGTCAGGCAGGTGATTAACCACCAGCGTATCTCCCCAGCCCCCCATTAATTTTAAATATTGTGCTTTATCTCATTTTTAGAATCTAATACTATTTTTAAAATCCAGTAATTTAAAACTTTTTTTCTTTTTTAGGAAGAGTCTCAGAGAATTCATTTATTTTTATTATTTTATTGAGAAACAAATATCAATGAGATAGTTTCAAAGCTGATTAATAGGACAGTTTCAATAATTAATACATTGTACATTGTTATCTTCTTATTGGTTATCCATAGTACAAGAAGCAGACAGGATATCCTGTCCAAACACTATTAGTATAAGTCTTTCTTCTCATTGGGTTAAGCAAAAGTAGCTGTATATCTATCCTAACTATTCTGTATATACAAATACAAAATGGTTCTTCCTTTGTAGCCCCCTTTTTTTTTTTTCGGT